>CAUYRT010020563.1:0-12873 GCA_963574885.1 Lepilemur ruficaudatus
CCCATTTATAAATGGACAAAGGAGATGAACAGAAACTTCTCCAAAGAAGACAGAATAATGGCCAAAAAACATATAAAAAATGTTCATCATCTCTAATCATCAGAGAAATGCAAATCAAAACCACAATGAGATACCACCTAACCCCAATGAGACTGGCCTCTATCAAAAAATCCCAAAACAACAAATGCTGTCGAGGATGTGGAGAGACAGGAACACTCTTACACTGTTGGTGGGACCGCAAATTGGTGCAACCTTTGTGGAAAAGAATTTGGAGATTCCTCGAAGAGCTAAAACTGGAATTACCGTTCGATCCAGCAATAGCATTATTAGGCATCTATCCAAAAGAGCATAAGACATTCTGTTATAAAGACATCTGCACCCGAATGTTTATGGCAGCACAATTCACTATTGTTAGGTCATGGAAACAACCCAAGTGCCTGTCAATGCATGAGTGGATTGTTAAAATCTGGTATTTGTTCACAATGGAATATTACTCAATTTTAAGAAATGACAGTGAGTTAGCACCTCTTGTATTATCCTGGATCAAGCTTGAGCCCATTATTCGAAGTGAGGTGACACAAGACCCGAAGAATGGGCCCCACTTGTACTCACCATCAAATTGGTATTGACTGATTAACACTATGGTGCTCAAAGGGTGGGAGCGAACTCTGGGGAATTGGGGGGTGGGGGATAGACCCAAAACTGTAAGATCTTTTAGAGTGTTCACACTAAGTCATATCTCTCTGAGGTCAGGTTCCCTGATAGGGGAAGGTACAAAAAGACAGGAACTCTAGCCTCTACTAACCTAATCTCATATTGATTGATGAGCGTACATTCGACAGCTATAAAACTTTACAGAGTTGTGAAGAGTCAGCATTCTTCATAATGACAGCAAATCATGAAAAAAGCAGAGGCAAGTTGATTCAAAGTGACCGAAAAAAAACATAATATGGACTGAAAAGCTATATGAGACACTAGTAACTGATGTATTTATCCCAAAGCACAAATTTAGAGTGTGCACATTATCTCATTTTTTAAAAAAACAAGGACATGTCCAACTATATAATTAATACTTAAAGACACAGAAATAGAAGATATTCAAGGTATAAATAGTTTAGAAACCAAGACAACATTGGACAATTAAGCTTCCACCAATACACACATACTTTATAAAGTTTCTTCCTGAGTAACTAGCAGCTGTGACAAGAGGAAATCATCATCCCACAGCACTAACAGAGGAAAATAGCATAGATTTAATGTATTGCATAAATATGCCCAGGAGCAATGAAACATTTATTAAAAGAAGTGCAATCCTTGGAGAGCTAACTAATTGAGACAAAAATACCTTTAGAAAAACACATAAATGCTTTTATAGCGTTAAGGGAAGCATGCATTTTATAAAATAGTGAAGGTGGATGTACATAACCTAATTTACCAAAAACTTATAAACTGTTTAATGTGATCAGTTTTCTGTTTGTAAAGTACCAGGATACACTCAGCTTGAGAATATTTTGATACATTTTTATTATTTTGTTCTTTTTAAAATCTGATATCAAAGTTCCACTCAAGTCTATGATAAAGTAGCTTGTGGAACCTTCCTTAGAAGACAACTAGAAAGAAGAAAAGAAAAAGAAAACTATCTGCTTGAAGGCAAAAGGGAGTTGCTGAAATAACTAGAACTTGAAATGGCAAAATCATACAGATGACTGAACCACACAGAGAGGTAGGCCAACGTTCTGAACTGGCTACATTCCTTTGGGTATTTTTCTGATTCTTGGTTGAAGTCAAGAGCCTGAGGATACAAAGGAAAACCTAGGTAAATCTGCTATTTAAAAAAAAAAGAAAAGCAGAAATTATAGCAGCCTGAAATTATAAAAACTGGATACTTGAAGAACTAGCATTCTGGTGAGAAGCAGATATCAGAGAATTGCTCTTTCTGCTTGTTTGACTGTCACAATGTGATGAATTCTAAAGCTGGTCAAAGGGAACAGGTTAAAAATAAGCAAAGCAAAAATTTCAGAAGAGTAGGTGAAGTTTTAAGAAGCCTCATAGTAATCGGGAGACAGGAACAAGATTTTAAAAAACACAGGGGTATAGGGCAGTTGCCACTATGACTTCCCTAGGGTCTGGAACCCCTGGAGGCTGAAATGGAGTTAGAAGTTCAAGAGATTTATCAGGGCAAACATCTGATAAAGAAAAAGGGAAGCATTAGCAAGAATAGGAAAGGAAAGATTTCAGACAGTGATGCAAGTCTATCATCTGTGAAAAGAGAGAGGGAAGAAAGAAAAATTGGGTGGAAAGAAATTCAAACAGTGGTACAGCACTCAAGAGAGTCTCAGTCAGCCCAACAAGGGGATTCAGAGCAAAGATTTTCCATTAGAAAGTCCTGTGTGGGCATGAGTGGCCAGGCCCTAGTACTCTTGCCATATTGAGTCATTGGCTGCAGCTGCCCAGGGAAAGTGTGCCCATAGCTGGAATGCTGCAGCAGATCCCAAAGGTACTTTAGCTGGTGGGGTCCATATCCTCACTCCTGTCAGTGGGTTCTCTCTTGAAGGCAGGTTTGACCAGTGCACGCCCATGGTCGTCACAGTGCTGTGCTCTCCTCCTCAGGCCTTGTGCTTTCTCTGTGTTCTCTGGCTGGTTTCCAACTACCAGCTTCTGCATCCCTCTGCCCTCTATTTTGTCCAGAAAAGCAGAAGAATGGAGGTGCTGAAGAATTAGCAGCACCTAGAAACAGTCCCCAACCAATGACCCTGGGCAGACTATATCCAAATAACCTCAGCTTCCTTGAGTCTTGGGTGAAATAATTCTGAGGTATGAATTTAAAATGATGCTCCAGAGTTTTTCTGCAGAAACTAAGTTGCAGTTGCCTACTGTGGTCACTGCCATAATAAAATACACCTTTTTGGCTGCCTTCCCTTCCTCTACTACTGTTCAACTTTTTTACCAATCCTATTAATTGAGGTTCTCCAGAGAAACATAATCAATAGTATATATATACAAAGGCTATCTGGAAAGTATCCATCCTTGCAATATATTCTCATTATATTAACAATCGCCGGATACTTCCTGGACAGCCTATACACACACACACACACACACACACACACCACATATTTATGGAGAGAGAGAGAGAGATTTTAAGGAATTGGCTCATGCGATTGTGGGGGCTAACCAGTTCAAAATTTGTATGGCAGCCAGTAAGCTAGAAACTCTGGCAGGAGTTGGTGTTACAGTCTTGAGTACAAAGGCTGGAAACTCAGGCAGAATTTCTATGTTGCAATCTGGAGGGAGAAGTCCTTACTCTTCAGGGGTCCTTTGCTCTTAAGACCTTCAACTGATTGAATGAGGATCACCCACATTATGGAGGATAACAACTGTACTGAAAGTTTACTGATTTAAATGTTAATCACATCTTAAAAACACCATCACAACATCTACACTAGAGTTCAACCAAACAACTAGGTACCAAAGCTTAGCCACATTGACACATAAAATTAACTATTGCAACTAGGTTCTACACACTTCCTCCCGGAAAACTACTTCTACTTAAGTTCTTGTCTGTGGGTTATCATCTGGAAGACTGTGACTAAGACAGATAACAAAACCTTTATGTTGGCAATAGTTGCAAGTGAATTCTAGGTCTATTTAAAAAAAAAAAAAATAGGAAGCCCATCAATTCATGAGTGGATTAACAAAATGTGATGTGTGTATACACACACACACACACAATCATCGAGTACTGGACATAAAGAGAAATGAATTAGATCGAACTGGAGACCATTATCTTAAGTGAAGTATCACAATAATGGCAAAACAAACAGCACATGTACTCTCTAACAATTTGGAACTAATCAATGGACACAGAGAGAAGTAAACGTCATTGGAAAATAAAAATGAGGTGGGGGAGGAGAAGAGGGGTAAAAACCTACCTAACAGGCACAATGAACACTATTTATGTGATGGGCACACTTATATTCCTGACTAAAGCATTATAAAAGCTATCCATGTAACAAAAATATTTGTACCTCCTTAATATTTTGAAATAAAAAAATTGTATTAATAAAAATATACAAATATAAATAATATGATAAATATGTGAATATGAATATAATGATCTCTGTATAATTGTATTTATTATACAAATAGAATTATAATATTACATATTGAATTATTGGCATATTGAATTTCTAATCTTATTCCCATCTAAATTTAGCAGTTATTTCAATATATTGTTTATTATTTCTCTGCATTTAGATTTTTTAAGTTTTTTTTTTATTTCAGGATATTATGGGGGTACAAACATTTTGGTTACATGTTATGACTTTGCATTTAAATTTTACCTATAAATATTTGACACTAGAAAATAATGGTCTAGTGAAGAACAAACCATATAATTTTTATTTCACTTTTATGGCGTTTTCTTGAAGACTTCAAAAATTACACCACTACTAGTATTATATATGTAAGAATCATAAGTATCTGTCTTCAAAATTATATATGATACCTAGTATAAATAAATTTATGGAAATATTTAAAATAATTAGGCAAAATACTCAGAAAATACCTCAAACCATGTCAAAACAAAACCATACTAAAATAACAGAACAGAAAACAAATATCCCATATAAAAGACTGGGGAAAAATTAAAGTTTAACATTCTTAGTTTTAAGTGATCTTAAGATGTGGCCCTATACTTTGAGATCTTATGTTTCTGTGCCACTCTATTTGGGGGAAAAGGGAATATGGCAGGCCCCTGATGAGGTCAGCTACTCCTCCCCATGGAGCCAAGTCCCTCAGATAGGGGTAGCCACAGAGGATAAGAAAATTGATAGGAAATAGAGAGAATAAAAGAGTACACAGAGACTAAGGTATAGTTTATAGTTTTATATAAAAAGATCAGAATAATCACGGGGGGGTACTTAGGCAGCTAGGCATATCCCCGTGAATGTCTAGCAATATGGTTAGATGCACATAGGTTTTTATAATCACAGATCTCAATTACTAGTTGTCAGGGTAACACATTTGCACATCAGGGAATGCAGTTGCTAGGGGAGCAGGATTACACAGGTAGTGGGTTAGGGTCAAAAGTCCTCTCAAAGGGCTACTAACAAGTCTTTATCTAGGTGAACAAACAGGTACAAAGTCTTTCAAGGGCTAACTTCTAAGTTCTAAGAGGTAGTAATCAATTAACATAAGTATAATAAAAGAGGTATAGTGACTCTATATTTCTTTGATGTAGTTATTGTGGACTTAAAGGTAAACAGAAAGTCAGTCAGGAGTGAACAGGAAGCCTGATTTTCTGCAAACAGGTTGTTTATAACACAGAGGCATGTCTCAGAGCAAAGTACACTCATTGGCTTCGGCTCCCAAATTGTGGGCTAGATATTTACCTTTGTCTCAGCATTCGAGACCCAGAAAAGCTGCACAGAGAGATAACCAGGAAGTCACTTGGAAAGCATCCCTACCGGAGATTTGAGAGCTCTCCCGTGATAACAGCCTCTGATAAGTGAACCATTGAGTTCACATATTCTTTCAGGGCAAAACCCAGCAAACTCCTGTTTCTGTGTTCAATATAGCAATATTGGGTGATATAATAAAATAATGATCTTAAGAGCCACATTTCATTAATTCCTCAATCATATTTCCCCAGCAACTCTAAACCATTAATGTAACATTTCCCAGTTGTTTAACCTGAAATTAGTCATTAGTCATATTCTTTTAAACATTGCAAAAATACAAATTGAGAGAACAATATTCTCCTTTATAAATGTTAATTATTAGGTTGAAAAACACAAAAGTTGGTGCATCCAGCTAGAATAAATATGAAAAATTATTAAGAATAAGACAGTCTGTTATCTTCCAGTATATTCTGAAAGATTCCTTATAGTCACATCCATAGATTATGCAGTCCTTTAAATATACTAACTTGGTTTTTGTATATGTTCAGTGAAAAATATGCAAAAATATACTACTGTATCTCTTTTAGTAAAAGAGTGAATAAATGATGAAGAACATGGCATGTTGAGGGAAGATTATATAGGAAAAGTAGATGCTATAGTTAAATTTTTAATTAGGTATATTTTCATAAAATTATCCAATTAAGGTCATTAATTGAATGAAAATCCAAGTAATTAAGCCAAATCATTTTTTTAATTTTAACACTTCCTTATTTTACTCATTTTCTGATCTGACTATTCCATCAAATGTTTTTGTTTGGTGCCATTGCTTTAAATCCCCCAATTAACTTCCTCCTATCTGAATAGACATTGTACTTATTTCTAAAATTTATTTTCCATTCCATTATTCATACATAAAAATCCTTCCTTCAAATTAAAAAAAATAACTGTGAGATATAATATAAATTTTAAAATATTATATGGTGATATAAAATATAATTTTTCTCTCCTATTTCTGAAGTTTTCTCCTGTCATCTTTGTCTATTTCTTTTGCTAGATTTTCTCCTCTTTTTACTTCAAAGATTTTTTGAAGGTACAATGTCAGAAATGCTTTTTCGTGACATTTACTTGCCAAGAATTTTGTATGTAGCAATTTCTTCAAGAGAGTTCTAATGTTATACTTGTCTTTTAAAAATAGTAGCGTAAGAACACTTACGGTGTTTTATTCAAATTTCAATCCAGGATTATCATTTTGAATCATAAAAATGTAACTGAAAAATTGATGAAAGAAATTATATGTTCTACTATTAACAACCATGAAGCGAAAAGTCAGTTTTCTCAATAAAAATTAATGGTGAGAACTAAGTCAGTTAAAATGTCATATGTAAACATATTTCAATAAACTGTTTGAAAAGTTCACATTGAAATTTTTCCCCTTGGTGTTAATACAAATGAAAGAAGAAAAGAAAATGGAAGCAAAACTTCTGAAGTGCCTACTAGGTGTCCGACATGAAGAGAAGTGTTTCATGCACCTTATATTGTTAATCCTCACAATAACCAGTGAAGTATTACACTTCTCCTTTAGAGACAAATGAACGAGGGCTCAGAGAGTTTGAGTAAATTTTGCAAATCATAGAGCTTGTACGTACTGGCCCAACCAATAAAAGTTCCAGAATTTAAAAAAGAAGATAGTGAAAAAATATAAGATGATAAATAGAGTGATAAATTGGAAAGAGCTCGGGAGTTTGTGTCTGACAATGAGAATTTGTACCTTGGATCTGGATCTCCCATTCACTAACTCTGTATTTTTCAATTAGTCATCCAAACTCTTTTAACCTTGACTTTATTTTTCAGTTACATTGGAATTTGAAGGGGAACAGAAATGGCACAATTTTCTTCATCAATGTTCAGAACCAATAGGGTTGCTTTTGCTATACGGTGTCTTCTCTGGTTCCATACAAGGCATATTTTTCCTAGATCTGCAAAAAAATGATGTTGGTATTTTAATAGGGATTGCTTTGAATCTGCAGATCACTTTGGGTAGTGCAGACATTTTAACAACATTGATTCTGCCAACCCATGAGCATGGTGTGGTTTTCCATCTGTTTATGTCCTCTGCTATTTCCTTCCTCAGTGTATTGTAGTTCTCCCTGTAGAGGTCTTTCACCTGGCTACTTAAATATATTACTAAATATTTTATTTGCTACTGTGAAGGGTATTGAGTCTTTGATTTGGTTCTCAGTTTGACTGTTGTTGGCATATAGGAATGCTACTGATTTGTGTACACTGATTTTGCTTTTTTTTAAATTTTTTTATTTCAGTGTATTATGGGGGTAGAAATGTTTAGGTTACATATATTGCCTTTGCCCCCCACCCTGAGTCAGAACTTCAAGCATGTCGATCCCCCAAACAGTGCGCACCGCACGCATTAGGTGTGTATATACTCATCCCTCCCTCCCCCTCCCACTTACCCGACACCTGATGAATGTTACTACTATATGTGCACATAAGTGTTGATCAGTTTTACAAATTTGATGGTGAGTAAATGTGGTGCTTGTTTGTCCATTCTTGTGATACTTCACTTAGCAGAATTGGCTCCAGCTCTATCCAGGATAATACAAGAGGTGCTAGATCACCATTGGTAATACTATTTTTACTTTTGTTTATTACCTAGAGAAAAGCATAGGCTGAAGGCTGAATTAATTACTAATTATTTCTCTTGAGGATGTCTTGGATCATTTGAAACCTGCCAATGACTCTTTAGGTCTCCACTGTATATGTTTCTTTTTCCCTTTTGAGTTCCTCCTTTGTGTCCATACATTATGTGGCAAGCACTCTAGGTGAAAAAGAAACACATTAATGTCATCCTTTGTTTCATACGAATTGCATTACCATTAAAGTTCCCAGAAGGAAGCAGCCAATTCAATAAATAGTGTCAGACACACTTATAAAATTTTTAATGATAATGATGGTATTGAGCTGCAATGGTCACACTTGAAGAATTTCCAGGGGAATTTTATGACGTGCAGAAAGATTCAATGAATTTCACTAGCTTTTGTTTTTAATGTGTTTGTAGTTATACTGCTTGAATCACTATGCATCGATTTACATATTGGCTAGTCACTTTGCATATATTATCTCCAATCCTAATAAGACCACCACAAACTGTGAATTATCATCCCAATTCTATGTAGTGCTACAAGTGGTGGAGCTCAGATTAGAGCTCAAATCCTTCTCAACTTGAAGCTGTCCTTCCACTGCATCATGAAAACTCTTTGGAAAAAATCAAAATAAATTCCAGAATCTTAAAAAGAAAATAAAAATCTTTTTTTAACATTTCAGTATTAAATAAACTACATACTTTGGAATGTATTTACTTATGTAATAATTTAACCCATTTATATTTTGCTCACGCTATTGAAATATGTTGCTATTTAATGTGCCCATCTATCCCCTATTGTGCTGAGTTCATAAAATAAACGCTTTGCTTATTGACTGAAATGTTTTGCTGGAAATCTATGAGAGCAAAAAGTGCTCATTTCCAATGGAAGTCTTAGTCTTAGACGAGAATGCTAAGAACATGATACATATCTACTCTGCTATGTTTAAGGTGGATATAACTTCCTTTTCAGAAAACGATTGTATGTGTTTTTCTAATTTTTAACTAATAGACTATTATAATTGGATGTCCTATAAACATATTCTCAGAAATTTCTTGTCTATGAGGAATTTTTGTTTTTCTCTGAAAGCTGCATTGAACAGATTTTCAGTAAAAGCAGTATTAATACATATTTTGATTAATATTGACAGGAAGTCTAGGATTTTATCACAGATTGAAGAGAAATCTGCAACATTTGAGAGTTGACAAATTGTTAGAATAAATATATGGATTGTCCTAAAGGATTTCTTTCACCAGTTCTATATCATTTAGTGTAGAAAGCAATGAGTGGTTGATGAATTTAGACAATATTTTTCTTTTTTATTTCAGGCTCCAACTTTCCTGTTGGATAAAATCCAAACAGAATAGCTTAGAACATGTGTCTCTGAAAAGTACTGTTATTGTTACTTTTATTTGAGAATGCATTGATGATGCTGAATTACATCGAAACACTTTTCCTTGGAAAAGTCTTCTTAATATGGAAAACATTATTGTGAACAAATGAAGATCTGTTAACTACATGAGTTAAAAAAGAAAAACCACTAAGAGTTACTCCAAGAACTTCATAATGCCATAACTCTATGATAAGCTAGACTGAATGTCGAGCTTAGAATTTAGAAATTAGAAATATTATAATCTAAATTGGCAAGTATCCAAAAATAATTTGATCATCTTTTTCCAAATTCTTAAATTTTTGTATATTCCAATATTATTAAATTTGTGAACCTATAATGAAAATGTCAGAAAATTTCTAACATTTATATTTATGTTCTTTTTCTCAAGATAGCATGTGCATAACAGTTGTGTTTGGGAGTTGAAATCATATTTCAGAGCCATATAAAGGCTCTGAAAGACACAAAATAGTGAAAATTAGAAAAAGTTTATGTCATCTTATGTGCTGAAAAAATCTAGGAACAATAAAATGCTAACACCTGAGCTGGGCTAATAATTAAATTTGACAATCTAAAACAATGATGTAGAATATCTTATGTTAGAGCTCTAGTTAATCTTTAACACCAAAAATAGGTATCAGCTCTATGAAATCAAATGTATGAGTAATTGAGTACATTTTGTCCATTGTAATTTGAATTTCTGGTCTTATTGTACAGATAACGATTATCTTAAGTTCCTAGGAAACCAGTACGTGTTAAATCAAAAATCTACTAATGTCTGTCTTAACAAATTGAAAGATGCATTTTTGCATTAAGAGATAATGGCAAAGACTGATGGTGGTTGTAGGAGCACATAATATGGAAAAACTGGAAGATAGTCTAAAATAATTCAAAGAATAGAGCCCATATTCATTAGACATTAATATAATCAAGGCATTGTGCTAGGTAACATGAGATACCAAAATTACATACTCTGCCACCAAGTGCAACATCAGTTTAAAGAGATGATTCAGATAAAGATTTGCCTTTTATATTCATACTACTTAATTGCCTTTGTGGCTTGAGGAACAAGTGCAAAAATAATGGATAAAAATCTCGTAAGTATCCCTAAAATAAATTTACATGTTGTAAATTTGCTTCTGCTGATTAATTCATGGACAACATAAAATTTTAAATGCATGTAAATAAGTTTTTTCAAAAATATTTAATTTCCAATTACCTAGACTCTATCTAGTGAAAATTTTATGTTTACCTCCATAATTTTATTTAAATTTATAATAAATGCATTAAAAATAAGAGCAGATGTTTTCATTTAAATTAAAACTTTTCTAAGAGAATCTGTATTATAAAAATCCTCCTAAACATAACCGATTAGTTTTCTTTTCAATATATTTTTACATTACTAGCATACATTTAAGAAAAATAGAATTTCAAGCAATAAGCATATAACACTGTTCACATTATTTGGCAAAAATATAATCATTGCTGATGTGAAAATACTAGAAAATCATAAATCTATATGTTAATAATATATTGTAAGTTTGGCCTGCTGTTCAAATGCGTGATACAGCAGTAGAGCATTCATTCATTTTCAAATAATGCCTAAATAGTGCCTTATGCATTTTCAAGTCATAAGAAATAGATCATAGCCAGGTAATCTGTTTACAAGGTAATCTGAACACAAGACAGAAGAAAACCCAAACATCTGTTTGGAATTTGGATGACTGAAACAACACTTGAAATCATTCTAGTTACTATGGAGAATCTTGTGAACTATTAAATTGGAACTAATAGATCAACACTCATGTACACGTATGGAAATAATACTTAATGGAAATCAAGCAGATGGGAGGAGGGTAATATTACACCTAACAGGTACAATGCACACTATCTGGGTTATGGGCACACTTATAACTTTGACTCAAACTGTACAAAAGCAATTCATGTAGCTAAAACATTTGTACTCCTGTAATATTCTGAAATAAATTTTAAAAATAAATCAATAAATAATTTAAAAAAGGAATACCGAACACTTGTATTTCATCCGTTAGAGGCCAGCTTTTGCTTCTTCCCCCACTCTATTGATTTCACCATAATAATGAGAAGCTTCTTTACTATTTTTATCTCTACTATTTGTGCCTATAACACAGTGTCCAATTCCTCTCCTCTTTCCTGAAATCAAAACATATCAAACACGAGGTTATGAAAAAATATTAGTCACCAATCCTTATGGAGCAGAGTTCTCAAGCTAGGTCACCTCATAGCTACCCTACATAGAAAACATCTGTTGCCTGTAGGGTTGGGTCAATCAGTTGTTTTCATGGAAGCCAAAGTACATGATAAAATTATTGATGAATTATAAAGAAGAAACTGCTTGTGATCACAATATATAGACAGAAGCATAGCCTCCTCAGGCACATAGTGTTTCATGGGCTTGTCTCCTTTAAAATTGTGCAAGATTAAATAGATTATTAAAATCATTAAGGAAAATTCAGCTCTTTAAGGAGGTTTCAGTCTCAAACGATTCATTACTTATTGGTATTTAAGTAGGATCTTATTTAAACTTTCTTCATCAGGGTCTGGGTTATCCTTCCTCCTCAGGTTTTATGAGATTTTCTTCCCTGAAACATTTAGGCTTAGATCTATCATAGGTCATAAAAAACTTCTGAAAATAGGTAGTCAACTTAACCTACTACTTCTCTTTAAAGGATTATATACCACTTTACCAAGAGAATCTGTATTTGTCTATTTATTTCTCTCTCTCTCTCTCTCTATATATATATATATATATGCACACACACACAAGCACATAGACATTTAATATTACAGAATTCTAGATCATGTGTCATAGGTATTTAATTGATATTTAAAATAATCAGGTTTGCCCCACCCAAGTCAGAGCTTCAAGTGTGTCCATCCCCCAGATGGTGCGCACTGCACCCATTAGGTGTAAATATACACATCCCCTCCTCCCCCTCCCACTTGCCCGACATCTGATGAATGTTACTATTGCATATACACATAAGTGTTGATCAGTTAATACCAATTTGATGGTGAGTACATATGGTGCTTGTTTTTCCATTCTTGTGATACTTCACTTAATAGAATGGGTTCCAGCTCTATTCAGGATAATACAAGAGGTGCTAGATTACCATTGTTTTTTGTGGCTGGGTAGAACTCCATGATATGCATATACCACATTTTATTCATCCTCTCATGTATTGATGGGCACTTGGGTTTTTTCCACATCTTTGCAATTGTGAATTGTGCTGCTATAAACATTCTAGTGCAGATGTCTTTTTTATGAAATGTCTCTTTTTCCTTTGGGTAGATGCCTAGTAATGAGATTGCTGGATCAAATGGTAGTTATACTTTGAGCTCTGAGGTATCTCTATATTACTTTCCATAGAGGTTGTACTAGTTT
>CAUYRT010020564.1:0-10678 GCA_963574885.1 Lepilemur ruficaudatus
TTGAGGTTGCTGTGAGCTAGGTTGATGCCACGGCACTCTAGCCCGGGCAACAGAGTGAGACTCTGTCTCAAAAAAAAAAAAAAAAAAAAAAATGTAAGGCCGGGCGTGGTGGCTCACGCCTGTAATCCTAGCACTCTGGGAGGCCGAGGTGGGTGGATTGCTCAAGGTCAGGAGTTTGAGACCAGCCTGAGCAAGAGCGAGACCCGTCTCTACTAAGAATAGAAAGAAATTAATTGGCCAACTAAATATATATAGAAAAAATTAACCGTGCATGGTGGCGCATGCCTGTAGTCCCAGCTACTCAGGAGGCTGAGGCAGAGGATCGCTTCGGCCCAGGAGTTTGAGGTTGCTGTGAGCTAGACTGACACCACGGCACTCTAGTCCGGGCAACAAAGTGAGGCTCTGTCTCAAAAAAATAAAAAATAAATAAATAAATAAATAAATAAATGTAAAATAAAAAATAGGCCGGACTCGGTGGCTCAAGCCTGTAATCCTAGCACTGTGGGAGGCCGAGGTGGGAGGATCGCTCAAGGTCAGGAGTTCAAAACCAGCCTGAGCAAGAGCGAGACCCTGTCTCCACTAAAAATAGAAAGAAATTAATTGGCCAACTAAAAATATATAGAAAAAATTAGCCAGGCATGGTGGCTCATGCCTGTAGTCCCAGCTACTCGGGAGGCTGAGGCAGGAGGATTGCTTAAGCCCAGGTGTTTGAGGTTGCTGTGAGCTAGGCTGATGCCACGGCACTCTAGCCCAGGTAACAGAGTGAGGCTCTGTCTCAGAAAATAGAAAATGAAAAAAATAATAAATAAATAAAATGTCTCACTAGAGGGAAATTATTATGCAATGGAGCACTTTGCATGTCAGGAGCAGGAATTTGGATCTTACTTTGTGAGCAACAGCCCAGTAGTGGGAGAGAGAATGAAGTTCTCCTTGATTTTTCCTTTCATCTTCCACATCACGATGCACCACCCTCCCCAGCATTTTGTTTCCCTCTTGCTACATACAGAGGGTCCTCAAGTTATCTCCGTTCAACTTAATGATGGTATTAGAACATAACTCTATTGGAAAGTCGAGGGAACATCTGTGTATATTCTCCACCATATTCTCCTCCTTCCTCCCTCCCCCCAGACCGTCTTTCCTTCCCTTCTTCTGTGAACAACATATTAGGGTCCACCAAGTACCAGGCACTCTGGTAGGCACTGGGGATATGCTGTATAAAGATAAAGTAACATTCCTGGCATCCCTGGCCTCCTGTAAACAAGTACCTATAAAAACAGCAGGTTAAGGCTGGGCTCACGCCTGTAATCCTAGCACTCTGGGAGGATGAGGCGGGAGGATCACTTGAGGTCAGGACTTAGAGATCAGCCTGTGTAGAGACCCTGTCTCTACTAAAAACAGAAAAAATTAACCAGGCAACTAAAAATAGAAACAAAAAAATTAGGTGGGCTTGGTGGCACATGCCTGTAGTCCCAGCTACTTGGGAGGCTGTGGCAGGAGGATCGCTTGAGCCCAGGAGTTTGAGGTTGCTGTGAGCTAGGCTGACGCCACGGCACTCTAGCCCAGGCAACAGAGTGAGACTCTGTCTCAAAAAGAAAAAGAAAAAAGAAAAAAAGAAAACAGCAGATTAGAGGCTTGAATAGCACATCTTGTAAAAGATGTGTAAAAGTGCTGTGAAGGAGCAGTTCATTTTACCCTCATCAAGAAAATCAAGAAAGGCCTTCCCTGAACATGAAGACTACTTTGCTGAGAGTCAGATTGCTTAATATCTCTATTAATACCTTTTATCTTAGGTGTCCTAATACCTAAAGTAAAAAATTTAGAGGAGGAAAGAAAAATATTTGCCCTTATATGGAATGGGAGAAAATAGATTGTTAAATACACAAGTGTACTTTATTTAATTTTGATTTAGAGACAAGGTCTCGCTCTGTTGCCTAGGCTGGAGTGCAGTGGCATGATCATAGCTCACTGCATCCTCCAACTCCCAGCTCAAATGATCTTCCTGCCTCAGCCTCCAGAGTAGCTGAGACTACAGGTGAGCGCCACCACAACTGGCTAATTTTTAAAAATTCTTTTTGTGTAGATATGGGGTCTTACTGTGTTGCCCAGGCTGATCTCAAACTCCTGGCCTGAAGCAATGCTCCTGCCTCCGCCCAAAGTGCTGGGATTAGAGGTGTGAGCCATCCTGCCTGGCGTCCAAATGTACTTCAAATACAGAAACAATTACAGATTGAGTATCCCTTATCCAAAATGCTTGGAACCAGAAGCGTTTTGGATTTCAGATTTTTGTTGGATTTTGGAATATTTTCATATACATAATGAGATATTTTGGGGATGGGACTCAAGGCTAAACATTAAATTGATTTATGTTTTGAGCTAGGTGTGGTGGCATACACCTATAGTCCCAGCTACTCGGGAGGCTGAGGCAGGAGGATCACTGGAGCCCAGGAATTTGAGGCTGCAGTGAGCTATGATTGAGCCACTGCACTCCAGCCTGGGAGACAGAGTGAGAACCTACCTCTAAAAAAAACCATATATATATATATATACACACACACACACACACACTTTATACACATAGCCTAAAGGTAATTTTATATAAAATTTTAAATAATGTGCATGAAACAAAATTTTGACTGCATTTTGGCTGCAACCAATCAAACGAGGTCAGGTGTTGAATTTTCCACTGTGGCATCATGTCAGCACTCTAAAATTTTTAGATTTTGGAGCATTTTAGATTTCAGATTTTCAAATTAGGGATGCTCCAATCTGTACTGAAAACAGGCAGTGCCAGAGGAAGTAGGTACTGTAATTATGCCCATTTTACAGGTGAAGAAACAGAGGGTTAACATAGATCACTGTTCCAAGGTTATCCAGGTGGTAACGGTAAAAGTGGACTCAAATCCAGCCTGACCAGACTTCATCTGAGTAGGGAACTGCCTAGAGGCACCACAACAACCAGCGATGGACCGTCGCTCTCCAGTGGTTGCAGGGACTCAAGCATTCACAGAGTGGAACATATGTGATTTCATTATCAGGGAATTCCTCTTCCTTTCTGTTTAATTTTTAAGTTAGACATTACTGCTCTGTAAAAACTATGAATGTAAGAAAGTCACACCTATAGTTTGAGTTCAGGATAGTAAAGGAATATTGTTACAAAAGGGAGTGTTGAATCTGCAAGGCTACTATAAATTACTACAGTATTGTAATTTTTTTTTTTTTTTTTGAGACGGAGTCTTCCTCTGTTGCTCTGGCTAGAGTGCCGTGGCGTCAGCCTAGCTCACAGCAACCTCAAACTCCTGGGCTCAAGCGATCCTTCTGCCTCAGCCTCCCAAGTAGCTGTGACTACAGGTGTGCGCCACCATGCCCAGCTAATTTTTTCTATATATTTTTAGTTGTCCAGCTAATTTCTTTCTATTTTTAGTAGAGATGGGGTCTCGCTCTTGCTCAGGCTGCTTTCAAACTCCTGAGCTCAAATGGTCTGCCGGCTTCGGCCTCCCAGAGTGCTAGGATTACAGGCGTGAGCCACCGCGCCCGGCCCGTTACTGTAATTTATTTAGCCTGTCTCCAATGATGAATATTTACATTACTTCGTTTTTTAATGCTATTTATTTGCTTTGCTTCCCTAAAATGCATTAATACAGAACCACTTACTCAGGCAAAGCCAGAAAAACTTAAACATGGACTAGAAAAAATAGATAATAATTCAGAATTCAAGGTCATAAAGATAACCAATCTTGTTTCCTCTTGCATTGAAAGCAACCTGCCATTAGAGCAAATCTACTTTTCAGCACTGACATTACTACCCTGATCCAAGGCCCACCCCTCACTCCTGGATGGTGCAGTCGCCTCCAGAGTCCACTCGGCCACGCAGTATTTCCTCAAAAGACTGCAGTCAAAGTGACCTTTTTAAGAAATAAGGCAAATGCTGTCATTCCTCTGCTCAAAGTTCTGTAGATGTATGGATCTTACTTGGATTGAAATTCAAATAAGGCAACTGGGGGGCAAAAAAGCATTTATGAGACAGTTGGGAAAATTTGAACAGTAATTTAATAGTTAATGATATTAAGAAATTATTTTAGGCCATGCGTGGTAGCTCACGCCTTGTAATCCTAGCACTCTGGGAGGCCAAGGCAGGAGGATCACTCAAGGTCAGGAGGTCGAGACCAGCCTGAGCAAGAACGAGACCCCATCTCTACGAAAAATAGAAAGAAATTAATTGGCCAACTAAAAATATATATGTAAAAAAAAAATTAGCCAGGCATGGCGGCACATGCCTGTAGTCCCAGCTACTCGGGAGGCTGAGGCAGAAGGATAGCTTGAGCCCAGGAGTTTGAAGTTGCTGTGAGCTAGGCTGATGTCACGGCGCTCTAGCCTGGGCAACAGAGCGAGACTCTATCTCAAAAAAGAAAATACGAATTCATATCTTGCAGAGACAAACTATATACTAGAATTTTTTAAAATTTTTACAGACAGGGTCTCACTCTGTCGCCCATGCTGCAATACAGTGACACGATCATGGCTCACTGCAGTCTTGAACTCCTGGGCTTAAGCTCTCCTCCCACCTCAGCCTCCCAAGAATGTGAGATTACAGGTGCAAGCAAATTACCGAAGTCAGCAAATTTGACATTACGTGAGCATAAAAAAAGAATGAGTGCAATTGTTTAACATTTTGAATAAAAATGCGTAAGTCCATAGTGCTAGGAGCGGGGAGGGATTAGATGAATACTCCATTTTTGCAATTACAAAGGAGAATCTTTGATTGAGACAAAGATCATTAATTGGTGCCAAAACAAAACAATCAAGTGAAAAGTCTAGGAAGAGGGTCTTTATACAGAGGCAGAGTGTCACCCCTTAGGTTACTTAATCTTCAGAAAAGGTAAAAGATACCTTTCCAGTGGAGCAATCTGGCAGGCACCACCTCAACTACAAGTTCAAATTTAGTCTCGCTGCTGAGTCAGTCTGAGATTTTGTGCCACATGATGTGAGGCAAGATTAAGTATACACGGCATCGCCTATGAAATCTTCTGGCTAAAAATGTTGAATTTAAATCCAGTCACACTTCTAGGCCTACTGTAATTTCCAGTTTAGCGAAGATACAGCAGCTAGAGGAACAAGTAAATAATACAGAGGAAATGATTAGATGGTTCCAGAATAAGGGACATTCTACAAAGTCACTATCCTGGATTCTTTAAAAAGTCAATTTCACTTAAAGTGGAAAGGCAAAGACTGCATAGTATAAGATTCAATTTAAATGAAATGTTCAGAAATGGCAAATCTATAGAGATGGAAGGCAGATTGGAAGCTGGGCACGGTGGCTCACCTGTAATCCGAGCACTCTGGAAGGCTGAGGTAGGAGAATTGCTTGAGCTTAGGAGTTCAAGACCAGCCTGAGCAAGAGCGAGATCCTGTCTCTTACAAAAAATAGAAAAATTAGCCAGGCGTGATGGTGCACACCTGTAGTCCCTGCTACTTGGAAGGCTGAGGCAGGAGAATCACTTGAGCCCAGGAGTTTGAGGTTGCTGTGAGCTATGATGACACCACTGCACTCTAGCCCGGGAGACAGAGCAAGACTCTGTCTCAAAAAAAAAAAAAAAAAAAAAAAAAAAACATATTCATAGTTGCCAGGAGCTGGAGTGGAAGCAACATTAACCAGAAATGTGCACAAGGCAGGGATCATACTAAATAGGGAGTATGGTGATAGTTGTACAATTTAGTAAATTTACTAAACGTTATTTAATTGTACTCTTAAAAGGATGAATTTTATGATATATAAATTATAACCTCAATAAAGTTTTTTAAAGCTAATAAACAGAAATTACAAAATGTAAAAAATAAAAAATAGGTAGAAGGACTGCTCTAAATTGAAAGAGATTAAAGACATGTAACTGTCAAATGTACCTAAATTGGATCCTGAGGGTGGTGGGGAAAAAAGGAACAGTTATAAAAGATCTTCTAATTATATGCAAATTTTGCCTTAATAAAGCTGATTTTAAAAACACATTCTAGGAACAATAGGAGAAATCTGAATATGAGCTGGATACTATAGATTTTGGAGATTTTCTGAGGTGGATAAGGGCGTTGGGTGGGCCCTGCCCTTTGGAACTCACCACTGGTTGACTTCCCCAGAAATGGCTCTTGTGCTGTCAGGGACCCTGAGGCCACACTGTAACCCCAACTCTGCTCATCTTGCTTTCTCCTGGGGACCTGCACCACAGAGCAGCAATTTTACCCTTTCTTTGCAAAATCAGGTTTGTGCTTTTCTTTTTCAAAATTTGTCATGTTCTTAAAGACACACATAGATGCTAGAGATTGAGGAACACAAAAGTCAGAATCATGGTTACCTCTGGTGAGGGAGGAAAGCATGCAACTGCAGAGGACTCACAAAGGGTACTTCTGGGGCACCAGTGATACTAGGTACACTGGAGTTCTCTTTGTTTCTGGTCTTTGAGCTATACATGTTTTACAGACTTGTGGCGAGCCCACCTCCAGGTGTACTATACACACGCCGTTTAATCCTCCCTCCCACCCCAAGTGTGAGGGGACCTGGTGACTTGCCTCTACCAGAACACAGCAAAAACGATGGCTTGTTATTTCTGACTCCCATCTTGCTGGACTCTAATTTTAGTCTTCCCGTCTGCATACTTCCATGAAGCAAGTTGTCATGTCAGCAAGGTCTGTGACAAGGGTGACCTCCCGTCAACAGCCCACAAGGAACTGAATCCTGCCAACACCCATGAGAGTGAGCTAGGATGCAGCGCCTTTTTCCCTGGAGCCTTGAGACAACTGTGGAAACTCTACAGCCTGTGGGAGACCTTTGAGCAGAGGACCCAGTTGAAACAGGCCTCGGTTTCTGCCCACAGACATGGAGATGTTGCTTAAAGTCACTGTTTTGGGGTAATCTGTTACACAGCAATAGAAAGCCAATACAATATATTCCGTGTGTTTGTTCACAATAAAAACTTTTAAGTTCATTAACACTAGAAAAATATAAAAACAGGGCTCAGTAGGAAGTCTGTATTTAAATTTCACACACAGTTCACTCTGATATTTCTTGTGAGCCTTTTCTGGAGTAAGCACTGGCCTAGGCACTGTAATCCAGTGGTGCACACGCTAGACAAAATCCCTGTTGGGAAATTACACGCTAACAGAACTGTTCCTACATACACCACATGCTAACCACTCTTAAGTACTTCCTATTTGATCCTTACAACTCCACGAAGCAGAGTATCTTATTTACTGTATAGGTATGGTCATACATGCATATGGAAAATTCAGTTCTCAAAGACTGGGCTCAGCAAACACCCACTCTCAGCTTGGAAATTGTTTCCTATGGGTATCTGTGAGAGTCTCTAACCAGTGAAGTGATGGGTTCAGGTGGTTAACTTACCTTTTGTTCAAGCACCTCTTCTCCCTTAGGGAAGCCATTTGGGACCTTTCTGACCATGTCAAATCTTACTACGCAGGCCGGCGCGGTGGCTCACGCCTGTAATCCTAGCACTCTGGGAGGCTGAGGATCACTCAAGGTCAGGAGTTCGAAACCAGCCTGAGCAAGAGCAAGACCTCGTCTCTACTATAAATAGAAATTAATTGGCCAACTAAAAATATATAGAAAAAAATTAGCCGGGCATGGTGGTGCATGCTTGTAGTCCCATCAGGAGGCTGAGGCAGAAGGATTGCTTGAGCCCAGGAGTTTGAGGTTGCTGTGAGCTAGGCTGACACCATAGCACTCTAGCCTGGACAACAGAGAGACTTTGCCTCATAAAAAAAAAAAAAATGGTACTGATCTGTCTTAGCCTCAAAGTCTGTTAAGGGAAGAACCTGTCTACTTTGGCTCATGTTCATTTTCCCAGTGCTCAGTATGGTGTTTGACATCCAGTATTATGCGTGGGCCAGGCCCAGTGGCTCACACCTATAATCCTAGCACTCTGGGAGGTTCACTTGAGCTCAGTTTTGAGACTAGCCTGAGCAAGAGCAAGATCCCATCTCTACAAAAAATGGAAAAATTAGCCAGGCATGGTGGCACTCACCTGTAGTCCCAGCTACTCAGGAGGTTGAAGCTGGAGGATCCGTTGAGTTTGAGGTTACAGTGAGCAACAGTGACACCACTGCACTCTAGCCCAGGTGACAGAGACTGTCTCAAAAAAAAAAAAAGAAAGAAAGAAAGAAAGAAAAAAAACCTCGGATGGGCTGGGTAGGGTGGCTCACACTTATAAGCCCACGACTTTGGGAGGCAGAGGCAGGATTGCTTGAGGCCAAGAGTTTGAGACCAGCTCAATCAACAGAAGGAGACCACATCTCTTTACAAAAAGTACAAAAATTAGCCAGGCATGGCAGCACATGGGCCCACAGTCCCACTGCACTCTACTCAGGGTAACACAGACCCTTGTCTCCACAAAAACCAAAAAAACACTGGAATATGGAAGTAGCTGGGCCCACTGAGCTGTCATACATCAGTAATCAGTGCAGAACCACCCAGGCAACAAGTTACAGAGCACCCCAAGTGCCCAAATTTTATTTCATACCTTTAGAACTCAAATGTAGGGTCAACTAAGAGCCCTGTATATAACTAGGTCAGCTAAGGTGGGCAGTGTGCAAATGGATGGTATTCTTAGCTTTTATTCTAGGTTGTTCTGATAGGTTCCCTTCAGCCTGTACATGAAATTCCCAGCACAGTATTTAACTTTCAAGTTTTTAAGGGCCTTGTCTTGACCAGATCTTACATCAGAATGGCCACGTTTGCCTTATGGAGGGGTCTGTGAGACCCTGAATGACCACAAGGTCTCCATAACCAAAGCTAGCTCTATTCCAAAGATAACTGGGAACTAGTAACCCGGCCCTTTAGTCCCTGCCTTTCTTAGGTTAGAAGCTGTACAAATGACCTACATTCTCAAAGTGAAACAGCTCCAGATGTCCCAGAACATGGCCCAAGGACCCTTCCCCAAAGAGCTTAAAGCCTGACATATTTTCTTAAGGAATGCCAGTATAGTGTTCAAGTTAGATTTTGTTATTTGAACCATGACAGATTTTTCAATTGTCATCCCGACACCTCTAAATGCACAAAATGGAAACTACTCACAGCTGTTACAGGAGCACTGATCCAACCTCTAAATCCTGGCTCCTAGTTTTTCCTACCCATGTTTTCACTATTCCACTCAAAGCCTACCTTGGGATACTGAAACTTCTTAGGTCAGGAAAGTCAAAACAAAATAGTATGTGAAATTAAGCAGACACAGCAAGTATTGTCTTAGAACTAAATAACCTGTTGCTCCTTAAATGAGACCTATGTCAATACCCTAACCCAAACAAGGACAGATAATTGTTATTTAGTTTTTATTTCATAATCATAAACTTAACTCTGCAATCCAGCTAGATGTGGAGGGGAATAAGGAAGATACGGGAACCCAAAGAACTGCAGCGAGAGCACAAAGATTTAAGGATACTGCGAGCAATTGTGGTAGAGGGGTGCTCTCCTGAGCTACAGAAGGAATGGTCTGGTGGTTAACAGAAAACATTTAGGTCAAATTTATTAGAGTTGTCCACAGTCAGCAATGGTGATCTTCTTGCTGGTCTTGCCATTCCTGGACCCAAAGCGCTCCATGGCTTCCACAATATTCATGCCCTCTTTCACCTTGCCGAAGACCACATGCTTGCCATCCAACCTGAAAACAGAACAATCACTATTACCAGTAACCGGAGATGAACAACCAGCCTACACTGTGTACCAGGATGAGAACAGTGTTCCACAAACCAATCCACTATACCCAAGAGGATGTGATAAGATGGCTTAGCCAGCCTTTTATATTAAATACTGGTCATTACCTTACTTTCTAAGAGAAAAATGACAACATCATAATTTAAAGGAGGCAGAAGCTTCTCCAATTACCATTAGAGTTGTACTTTTAGAATGGACCCCCTAAAAAAACCCATCAATCACATAAAAATAGCACTCTTAATTGAATCACCAAGCTAAGTGCCTACTTTCTATTACAGTATCTTACATTCTATATCACATTAGCTAAATTTGTAGCTATGCATGCCCTTCTTTCACTACCTTAAAAATGGGAAAGGTTGAAGAAAGTAACTAGTGTTAGTCCCCCACAGCAACACTCTTCGTTTAGTCTTTTGGTTGGATTTGCAGTCTTCTACCCTTACCACTCAGTCTTGGCAGTGCAGATGAAAAACTGGGAACCGTTTGTGTTGGGTCCAGCGTTTGCCATGGACAAGATGCCAGGACCTGTATGCTTCAGGATGAAGTTCTCATCCTCAAATTTCTCCCCATAGATAGACTTGCCACCAGTGCCATTATGGCGTGTGAAGTCACCACCCTGTGAACATATAGGAACCTGTCATTTTTGGCAACATAACCAAAAAGCATGCCAAGCCAACAAGGTTCAAACTTTAAAACCCAAGTCCAAACTGAATAGAAGGGTTAAATGGAACCAAAATAGTAGAAAACATGCGCAGGTATGTACATACTGAAACATTCTGGCTCAATCCCAAATTATGGAAGTTATCCAAATAAAAATCCAATTTCATACCTGGCACATAAACCCTGGAATAATTCTGTGAAAGCAGGAACCCTTATGGCCAAATCCTTTCTCTCCAGTGCTCAGAGCACAAAAGTTTTCTGCTGTCTTTGGAACTTTGTCTGCAAACAGCTCAAAGGAGACGCGGCCCA
>CAUYRT010020570.1:0-17649 GCA_963574885.1 Lepilemur ruficaudatus
TGGTGGCGCATGCCTGTAGTCCCAGCTACTCGGGAGGCTGAGGCAGAAGAATCGCTTGAGCCCAGGAGTTTGAGGTTGCTGTGAGCTAGGCTGATGCCACAGCACTTTAGCCCCGGCAACAGAGTGAGACTCTGTCTGAAAAAAAGAAAAGAAAGAAAAGAAAAAGAAATGAGAAGGATTACATAACTGTTTTGGAACAATTATCCTTGGCTACAAGGATCAATAACAAGAGTGGCATCAGTCCAAGGTTGGACAGATCGTAACTGGACAGGTGTTCTCACAGAAGTATTTTTTGTACATATAAAGCTGCAATGGCCTTTGCGCAAGGTTGTGGTTTTTACAGTCTTTTGTGACAGTTCTTATGAGTGGAGAACCCTCCCTTCATGACCTTCCCCAGCTCCATTTGTCAGGGAGACATAAATGACTCCATTTTGATTTTGACAACTTTCACAGAATATATACAACCCTAGGTAAGACACTTATCATCTGTCAGGGAACACTGAGCGCAAAAAAATCCTGAAGAGGAGGAGGACATTAGGAGGCGGTTGGTTAGGAGAATTTAAAGTCCATGCTCAGTTTGAAAAGGGTCCCAAAATAAAGCAATGGCATTTAAAAAAAAAAAGTAGAGTAGAGATCCCTACACTGGGAGCTGGGACATCTGGGGCCTGGCCAAGCTCTGCCTCTACCTGGAAGTGGGACTTGGGACGAGCTCCTCATCGCTTATGTCTCAATTATGTGCAAAATGGGGAGGTGAGTGAAATAAAAATTGTAAATATCTTTTCATATGCCTTGATATAAAATGTAACGAAGCTACCTTTCATAATTTTTTATACAAGTGACATATGCTCATGCTACGGTTTGAATGTGTCCCCCCAAAAGTTCACGTGTTGGCAACTGAATCCCTCTGCCCTCACGAATGGATTAATATTGTGATCAAACGAGAAGGTTTGTGGGAGTGGATCTGTTATAAAGCAAGCTTTCTGGCTCTCCTGCCTTTGTGATGCCATGTGACACCCTCCGCCACGCTATGGCACAGCAAGATGCCAGCGCCATGCCCTTGGGCTTCCAATGAGCTAAACAAACTTCATCAATTTCCCAGTCTGTGGTATTGTCTTACAGCAACAAAAAAATGAGACAGCTCATTATATAAAAGGGTTTTTTTTTAAGTAAAGGAGGAATAATCCCACAATCCTATTGATAATCCCATCATCCAGAGCTTCAGCACTTTTAAGGTGGCTGATACAGAGTTAAAGAGTCATTTTAACATTGCATTGTACAAAATATGGAAAATATAAAACAAGAAAATCAATCATTCAGGAATAAAATTTTAGGGTATTTTCTTCTAGTTTTAAAAAACTCATATGATTACCCATTTTGTTTTACGTATCTCAATGGGATCATGTTGTAAATGTTATTCTGCAAAGTACATTTTTCACTTATCATTGAGTGGCTGACCCACAGGGTTGGCTAACCCAATGCTCATTTCCAACCCTCATGTCCCTTGTCTGCCTGTACACAGTTTTGAAAAGCTAAATACTCACTTTATTAGCATCCCTTACAACCAGAAGTGGCCATGTGACATGATTTTGGCTGATAAGATGCAAAGGGATGTCAGCTAGCAAGCTTCCAAGAAAGTTTTGCTTTCCTGATGAAAGACAGAGAAGCGGCAGTTGCCACCCCACTCCCTCTCCGCTCTGGGGTTAGACTGAGTGTTTGCAGCAGTGGCAGCCCTCTTGTGACCATGAGGTATAAAGCATTAGAAAGTTCACAGGAATTGCAGAGATATTGGTCCTGATGTTGCTGAACCAATTGAACCAAAGCTGCCAGCTGCCAGCTGCCAGAAGCTGCCTACATCAGTCTTCTTGTTATGAGAAAAATCAATTCCTATTTATGTCAGCTACTCTAAATAATCGTTTTATTAGCTGCAGCCAGATGTATTCCTGACGTATAATGTAACATAAACAGTTTTCCATGCCATTAAGTTTACTATTCTACAATATCATTTCAAATGGCTACAGAATAGTCTATCAAAGAGATGTACCACAATTCATTTAACCACTTTTCTACTGTTCAACTTTTAAATCTTTTCCCATTGAACTCTTACAAACACTGGATGAAGATTTTTGTAGACAAACCTTCGCACACATCCATGACTATTTTCTTAGAATAAACTCCTAGAGATGGAATTTCTCAAAGAGTATGCATATTTTTAAGGCCAATACCAATTTTTACTCTCCTCATTCTCTCCTCATACAGGGAGTATTATTTTTTAAAATTAAAAGTCAGATAGGACAAAAACAATATTACATTACTACATAATTTCTAAGATTTCTTTTACAACTACACATCTCTGATCCAACTTAGGAAAAACAGGAGAAGATTTGGATGTGGGTTTTTAAGAACCTTCAGCTGACTTTGGACTTGCAGTTCATTTCCAAAGCACTGGAAACACTGCTTGGCAATGTGTCACAACTCTAGTCCATACCAATCTTCCCATCATTGTGAACCCGGTCTCATTTCCGCAGCATAGGGCTCCCCAACCAAAAGTCAATGCAGAATATCCCTGGAGGCTCAGAGAGGAGCTACAAAGACAAGTGACTGGAAAATAAAACCAGAGAGCTAAGAGACCTCTGGGAAGAAACAAGGAGAGAAGAAAGGGAGTAAAGAAAAGGAAGAAAGCCACCAAAGGCAGAGCCCATATACTCACCTTCCAGGCACTCGCATTCTGGTTTTCCACCTTGCTAAGGTTGCTTCTTGACTCTGTAGTTCCCTCTGTTTTCTGGAAAGCTGTGCCCCTAGATATTAGCAGCTAGCTCTTCCTTGACCATCGTGACTGAGCTCAGGTAGCACCTCCTCAAAGGGGTCTTCTCCAATCACCCCACCTAAAGCAGCACTAGTGTCTTCCCTGGCCTTCATCCTGTGCTGTGTGGTTTTCTCTCCAGCACTTACCATCCCCTGAAACAGCCCTGCTTAGTGAGATGTCCATGTTTACCCTCAGACTCCCCCAGGGGGACGTATCCTCAGCCTGAGCAGAAACCTCACTGCTGCATCCTCCGCATCTAGAATAGTGCTCAGTCAATATTCGTTGAAAGAACAAACAGGTGAACAAACTGGTAATTCCTAACCTCTAAACGCACACACCATCAGAGATGATCATGGAAAGCAATGGATGGACTCTCGAGAAAACACGTCAGAGAGCTGTGGACGGTCCAATGTCCACGGGCAGCTGCCACCTCTGGGCAACTCTGCCTCCCTGGCCCATCAGCTCCCACTCCACAGAATGCTGGGTCCAGGGAGGCCACGGCATCTTGGCTGGCTGTCCCAAAGGGATGAGAGGGCTTACTGTCATGTGGGCTTTTCACACTTATTTCTGGTAAATATTTCTTTCTTCTTGATCTTTTAAATGCTATTTAAATTTTTTTTCTTATGAAATTTCCAAATGAGCAAGGTAAAGGGAATAATATAATGCACCCCATGTATCCATCACTCTTATTTCATATCCTCTTATACTCTGTGTATATACATTGGAGCATTTTTAAATGAGTATCAGACATCATATCTTAAACGCAATTTTTGACTGTTCCTGTGTCCTGCGACTGCCTTCAGAAGGGAGAGAGCCCTGGAAATGGGTGGAACATACATAAAGAGTACCGACAGGTAAAGGTGGCCTGCTGCCGCCCGTTCTAATAGTGGCATGTGGCTTCTTCCTCACTGATCCGCATGAAAGGGAAGATTTCCAGCTCGCTGCTGAAAATCACACTGAGAGCAAACAAAGCCTTTGATCCCTATGGAAAGGGTAGAAGCAGCCAGGCAATTTTTCAAAAGCACCAGACGCTAAACAGTAATAAGCCAGGTCAAACGGACATTTCTGCCTGACACTCAGTTGTTTCACTTGTCACCTCTCTGGTTACTTAATTTCCCTGCTTCATTCCTTCTAGATACTGGAAGGAGCCTTGTTTACCAACCAGTACGGCCTTTTATTTTTCCTCACATGAACAAAAGGGGAATATTAATTAGAGGTGTCTTTGAGGGCAAGAGAGAGAGCAAGTGTTTTTATCTAGCCATCGATGGATGGGTCTCTGAGAGATGGCCCAGTCAGGGAGAGACACACAGATGCAACTGATGCTTGCTCAAGCACGGTGCCTGGACCGAGGCAAGCACAAAACCAGGTAATGAGTTAACAAATCAGAACTGAAGAGGCTGGAGGCCCAACAGAAAGCTGGATCCTGACCACCCAGGCGACCTACTGTCATCAACAAACAACTAACACAAAACTCAAAAATACCATATTAAAATAAATTTTAAAATCTATCACCTGAACGTAAGAGTTGTTTTCCTTTTCCCTCTTAAGTCTTTGTCCTTTGAGGATTAGTTTTTACGCAGCTGAAATCTTGATACACAGGCCAGTTTATATACACTCTTCCTCACTTAACATTCCCATGTGGTTCGTCTTCAGAATTATTTTAAGTGGCTGCGTGGTTTGCGAGCGTGTCAACAAATTCTCACTCGCTTGTGTGCATTATTCCTTTCCTATTTCTTTGCACATTCATCTCCTTTTATAAGGGTGAAGGGAAACTTCCCTTTTGCCTTAGGTCTGTGCTAACCTCCCATCGCCTCTTGCCATGAGGCTCCTAACCTTTGAGCTCTCCTTGCCTCTAGGCATTAGCACAAGCTGTTGCCTCTACATGGAAACCTCTCTCCTCACAGCCCACTCGCCACCTGGCCTCTTCCTACCTAGGTATCAGGGCTCAGATCAAGTGTCACTGACAACAGGAAGCCCACCTTGACCCTTCTAGATGCCTTAAAATCCTGTAGTCTGAGGGTTATGGCACTCGTCACCGTCTGTAACTGCTTGTCTTAGGATCTGTTTGTCCCCCAGACTGTGAGCAGGATCTCTTTTTCTGAGCCTTGTTAGCTGGGTGATCATGGTCTCCCCTGAACCTCAGTTTCCTCCCCTGTAAAGGAGGATAGTAACGCACACTATCTCACCTACCAACAAGGATGCCATGAGGAGCACATGAAGCAGTAAAGACTCTTTGTACAGCAGAAAGGGCTATAAAAACATTGAGAATTATTACAAATTATGTATATGCTACCTAATTCTAAGGAACAAAGGGCAGTCACATCACCCTAACCCTTTGAGGCTCACAGACTCAAACAAATAATGGCAGCTAACATTCACTGAACGCTTACGGACATTATACTAGCCAGTTTATCTGCACTTTGGCACTGTATCCGCATCACTGATGAATGGGATGAGATCTAGTATTATTCTCGTTTTCCAGAGGCTCAGAACACTAAATAGTTTTCCCAAGGCTACGTTTCTTTAGAATATGATACAGAGAACACAGTGCAAGCCTCTCCCCATTAAAAAAATGCCAATACATGCATCGACACAAAATAGTGCATACAATTTCCAGAAGTTCATGAACTCCTTCTGAAGGCCAAATTCTTTGGACCCCTTTTTAAGCCCTGCATGCAGAAAAGTGAATTCTTCAGAAAAGTTCAAAGATTTACACACCCCACATGGCTGGGAGGTTATGGGAGTAAACTGTGTCAGCAAGAATTCTGGAGAAAATCTCGCATCCTGGGAACAAGCTGTAAATCTTAAGGTCTCACTAGACATTGTTTCCTTGGCAACTTAAGTCACCAGGCTGACTGAAGACTCTTGGCCCAAGTAAGAGCCACATGGCATGAATCCTGCACCCTGATACATCAGATGCTAGGAGAAGCTGATGGTACTGCCAAACTCCAGCCACCAGCAACAACGGCCAGACACTTACTGGTATAAATAGTTTCTGAAGATACTCGCTGCTTGATATACTCCAAGAACCGGAGAAACAATAGCTAAACAGAACATAAGAGGCCGAAAGGAGCCAAAGTGGGAGCAGGAACAAGAGTTGGTCAAACCATCCGACTTTGGACTGTCCTAATCTCACGATGGCTTTGGAAGCAGTGAGGCATCATTGTGGGTGTGAAAATTGAGAGTGTCTTACACGGAGCAGGGTGAGAAACAACAGCCCAGTCACTAGGTATAGAGAAACACATCCCTCTGCAGAAAATACCCTGGGATTGTGCCACAAGCCAAGAAAGTGATGAAAAAGTGAAAAGCAAACCTGCGAGCCAGTTTGCATTTTTCATTGTGGCACTGTGTGGGCAAAGCCTCGGAGACCACCTGGGAATGGGACGAGATGAGCCAAAACGGTTTCCATGGTGAATGCTCCCAAAACCAAGAAACAAATGCTGGGGGAGTGTGCAGTGGCCAGAAAAGAAGCCTGCTGAGTAGCGTGAGCTGTGACTGACGGTCCTCACGCAGACGGTGGTGGAGACAGCTATTCTCCGGATCCACTGAGCAGAGGGGAAAGGGAACGTGGCTGAAGAAATGGCTGGGCTGAGGGTCAGGGGGAGCAGAGAGAATTCCCCACCCCTTGAGAACTGTCAAGCTTGGAACTAAGCTACCAAGGGGATACACAGAGGAACGGTGCCAAGCAGCCCCTCAATGTCAGGGAGGCAGGCCCCTCCATGGAAACAAAGTTTATTTTGCTTTTTATAAGGGTCATGAGGGTCCTCTCTCAAACATAATTTTGATGGTCCACAAGTTAGACTTCTGCCTCAAAAGAAAATTACAGGTCCACAATCCTTTATCTGCAATTCTGAAACCCAAAATGTTCTGAAAACAGAAAAATTTTTCCTAAGTGTATGCAAATCATTTGGAAGCAAAAATCTGACCTGAAATGACATGAAGTTATTATAGTCTTCACTTACCCCCATCTAACATGAATAATCATACGTCTTGCTGAAGACATTAACATGTCTGACTGCAAAGTGCCAACCCCAAGTCCCAGTGGAGGCGTTATGCAATGTAAGGTATAATAAGCAAAGAATTTCTCCTCAAAAACTTCAGGTAAGCAATTGTGGACACGTATCTCCCTTTCCATAGGTCAATAAAAATGGAAGAAACGTTTGATCATTTACAATATTATGAATATCATCAAAAAGGAACCTATAAGACCTTTTTAGCCTCCAGGTAGAAAGATGGCTTTGGGGTCATCTGTGATAAGTGTGTCCTCACAGGGTCCATGGACCAGCCTACGCTCATGTTTTTGGTTCTAGATTATAATTTGCCTATGATGTTTAATTCTATTAAACTCTAGTTCTGCGCCTATATAAACCCAAAGCAACACCAGACTTCTCATTCATGCAGTGAAATCTGGAAGCCCTTCTACTCCAATGGTAGATCCCCTGCTCTTCCTCCAGAAAAATGTGAGATGGTGAACTTGATCTCTTTCATTTCCAGAGGTCTATGATTTTAGAAGGGAAGACTAAAACAAAGTTAAACAAAGATGAGATGTTCTCTCGGGGATCTGAATAGTGTTTTCAATGAACAGGAGAAGGGACTACCAAGCTTTTCCATCAGATGATCTACTTTTGCTGTTCCATAGTAGCAGGACCATTTGGGGGGTTGCAGGACAAGGATGGAGGCTAAAAACGAGAGCACTGATAGTTCACAACCAAAAAGACCTGGATTCAAAGCCAGACACCATATGATAGCTGTGTGACCTTGGAAAGTTTACCTCCCTGGGGCTGAATATCACCTGGAACCTGGAGAAAAACATTTCTCTCACAAAGCTTTTACAAGAATTAAATGACACATAAATGTCTAATACATAGTAGGCACCCAGTATATGGCAGCTACTGCTGCTGCTGCTGTTAGATTCAGGAATTTGAGCCGTGCTTGGCTCCACTTCTTATTTCACCAGATTGCCCAGCTCAGCAAATGCAGGGTATATTGACTTCGTGAGCACACAGCCAGTGGATAATAAACACACACAGCAACAAATCACATCGGCAAACCAATCTCCCTCAGCTAATAACTGCTTGCCAGCCTCCTGCATCTGCTTTGTTAGAACTAAATAGTTCCTAATGGTTATAAGACCAAATCATCCAGAAGAGGTCGAATTTCATCAGCATTAGAGTTTCTGTTAAGGGCCTGGAACCACAGCACAGGCCATGCAAAGCAACCCCTTTTAAAGAAGGCAAAGCAGAAAACATCCATAGGTCACACTAGTATCTATTACAGTTGCTTAAGTCACTTGTTATCTAAGGAGAGCCTTACTTCCCATTCATTCAGGTGACAAACATTTACTTAGCATGGTCTGTGAACCATGTCCATATTAAGTGCTGGGGCACAAAAATAAAAAGACATGATCCCTTCCCTCTAGGAACTCAGGCTTGTGGGTGAGACAGAGGTATCAGTTATTATGGTCCATGCTTTAAGAGCTACTGAGAGAGTTGTGCACAAGGTAGCACAGAGGAGGACTATCTAAAATAGACATTTCCTTAATATAAGGTACTTCCATGATGTTGGAATTTTATATAGTGAACCTGTGTTACTTTTGAAATCACAAAAAAATTTAAAAGGAAAAACAAAGAGCTCAAAGTCCAGTGGTAGAGACAGATTATTTTAACAAATTTTCAAATAATGGGATAAGTACCAAAATATTAGAATTTAGAGGAAAACGTTGGAAATACTCTTCTAGACATGGCCTAGGCAAAGAATTTATGAAGAAGACTCTGAAGGCAATCACAGCAACAACAAAAATAGATAAATGGGACCTGATCAAACTAAAAAGCTTTTGCACAGCCAAAGAAACTGTCACGAGAACAAACAGACAACCTACAGAATGGGAGAAAAATTTAGCATGCTACACATCTGATAAGGAGTTGATAACTAGAATCTATTTAGAACTCAGGAAAATCAGCAAGAAAAAAATCAAACAACCCTATCAAAAAGTGGGCAAAGGACATGAACAGAAACTTTTCTTTTTTTTTTTTTTTTCCATCTGTTAAGCATTTGGTAAGAAACTTTTCAAAAGAAGACAGAATAATGGCCAAACAAACATATGAAAAAATGCTCAACATCTCTAATCATCAGGGAAATGCAAATCAAAACTGCAATGAGATATCATTTATCTCCAGTGAGAATGGCCTTTATTAAAATGTCCCAAAACAATAAATGTTGGCATGGATGTGGAGAAATAGGAACATTCCTACACTGCTGGTGGGACTGCAAACTAGTGCAACCTCTGTGGAAAGCAATATGGAGATACCTTAAAGCGATACAAGTAGATCTACCATTTGATCCCGCAATCCCATTACTGGGCATCTACCCAAAAGAACAAAAGACACTCTATAAAAAGACACCTGCACTCGAATGTTTATAGTAGCACAATTCATAATTGCAAAGTTGTGGAAACAATCCAAGTGTCCATCAATACATGAGTGGATTAATAAAATGTGGTATTTGTATACCATGGAGCACTACTCAGCTATAAGAAACAATGGTGATCTAGCACCTCTTGTATTATCCTGGATAGAGCTGGAACCCATTCTACTAAGTGAAGTATCCCAAGAATGGAAAAATAAGCACCACATGTACTCACCATCAAATTGGTATTAACTGATCAACACCTAAGTGGACATACAGGAATAACATGCATCGGGCAGATGGGAGGTGGGAGGAGGGGATGGGTATATACATACATAATGAGTGCGATGCGCACCATCTGGGGGATGGACAGGCTTGAAGCTCTGACTTGGTTGGGGGGACCAAGGGCAATATACGTAACCTAAACATTTGTACCCCCATAATATGCTGAAATAAAAAAAAAATACTCCAGCATAAAAAGTATGATATATAGATGTTTGGGTCTTAATTTACACCATAGGGGCAGTTATTTAGCATTTGAAAGGCTAATAAAAAACTGTCACTCTAAAGGTGGTTATTTATAAGGCTTCAACTACCTTTATATTTGATAAATATTGAGGGTTTGTTAACACGCATAATGGATTTTGGAAATGATTTTTATTGATGAAAAGACGTGTTCAAAATGCAGTCACGCATCACATAATGATGTTTCAGTCAACAAAGGACCACATATATGACAGTGGTCCCACAAGATTACAATGCAGCTAAAAAATTGTTATCTCTTAAAGACATCGTAGCCATCATAGCTATTGTAATGTCACGACGTAACACATTATTCAAGTGTTCGTGGTGATAGTGGTATAAACCAATCTGCGCAGCCAGTTACATAAAAGTGTAGCACACACAATTATGTATAGTACATAACACTTGTTAATGATAATAGATGACTATGTTACCGGTTTACGTATTCATTATACCGTACTTTTTATCATTATCTTATCATCATTTTAGAGAATACTTCTTCTACTTATTTAAAAAACAACCAGCTAACTGTAAAACATTCTCGGGCAAGTCCTTCAGGGACTATTCTAGAAGAAGGCATTGTTATCACAGGAAATGATGGCCCCCTGTATGTTACTGTCCCTGAAGACCTTCCAGTGGGACAAGATGTGAAAATGGAACACAGTGATATTGATGATCCTGACTCTGTTAAGCCTAGGGCCGCTAACATGAGTGTTTGTATCTTAGTTTTTAACCAAAAAGTTTAAAAAGTAAAAAAAAAAAAAAAAAAGTAAAAATGTTAAAAACAGAAAAAAGCTAATAGAATAAGGATATAAAGATAATATTTTCATTCAGCTGTATAATTTGTGTTTTAAAGTGTGATTACAAAAAAGTCAATAAGTTTAAATTTTCTTAAATTTATAAAGACATTACAGTGAGCTAAAGTTAATTTATTCTTGAAGAAAGTAATTTGTTTTGTAAATTTGGAGTAGCCTAAGTGTACACTGTTTATACAGTCTACAGTAGTGTATAGTAACATCCTGAGCCTTCACATTCACCCACTACTCACTCACTGACCCACACAGAGCAACTTTCAGTCCTGCAAGCTCCATTCATGGTAAGTACCCTACACAGGTATACCATTTTTAATCTTTTATACCGTATTTTTACAGTATCTCTTCTATGTTTAGATAAAGTCAGGTACACAAATACTTACCATAGTATTACTTTGCCTACAGTATTCAGTATAGTAACATGCTGCATAGGTGTGTAGCCTAGGAACAATAGACGATACCATATAGCCTAGCTATGTAGTAGGGTATACCATCTAGGTTTGTGTCAGTATGTATGCTCTGTGATGGGCTGAAGAACCTTTTCACGTTGGAAGGCCACATTTATCTAGCTGTAATCAAATAAGGCTGCATTCAAGAAACTGCAATTAGATATTCTTAGAAATGTATATTATTTTGTAAAAATCTACTATGTACTGTATAATTTCAAAAAATGAAAACTATTTTGTTAATTTTAAAGTAAACTAACCTTCTAATAACTTTCTTGTGTCTTTTTGTTGGAAAGCATTTGAATATTTGGTTGCAGCATGGAGATCCACAGTTTCAGTCGATCCTCTAGATGGGTATCAGTCATTTGTGACATTAAGGTGTCTTGATTTGCATTAGGTAGGAGAATGTAGATTAGCAGCCATAAGTGGCTGAAAAGCAAGAAAGCATTTTTTGGCACGTTGCCGAAGGCATGGGTTTTCTACGGCATTTTATCATATTTCAGTTGGATCTTTCTTAGCATCAAATAATGACCTTAAAATGTCAGCTACTGAGAGCTCAATCAATTCCATCTGCAGTTCTTTAGGTGCCTTGGTGACATCACCTACGTGAGGCTGAAATGCTAATTTGAGTGTGATATTATGATCCTCAAAGTCAGTGAACTTTTCATTGTATTCTCCAATTAGTAGACAGATTAGTATAACAGCCGCATATTCTTCAAATGATTTGCATATGTCATCCTGCTCATCAATGACCTTTGCTAAACTAGGGAAAAAAAATGTTCATCCAAAATTTCCCTTCAAAGAAGTGTTTTGAAAAAAAGATAGCTTTTTTCGAAATGCTTGGATTTTTTGACCACATTCCATATATAAACTTAGTTTTACCTTGCAAAGAAATAGTCATTTTTACTTGACATGGTATCATACAGAAATGCTGCATTCCTATGGAATCCTTCTTTCAATAATTCACGTTGCTGATTCTGTTCTACAAAAAATTTAACTATCTAGGCCGGGCACGGTGGCTCACGCCTGTACTCCTAGCACTCTGGGAGGCCAAGGTGGGAGGATCGCTCAAGGTCAGGAGTTCAAAACCAGCCTGAGCAAGAGCGAGACCCCGTCTCTACTATAAATAGAAAGAAATTAATTGGCCAACTAAAAATATATAGAAAAAATTAGCTGGGCATGGTGGTGCGTGCCTGTAGTCCCAGCCACTTGGGAGGCTGAGGCAGAAAGATTGCTTGAGCCCAGGAGTTTGAGGTTGCTGTGAGCTGGGCTGACACCATGGCACTCACTCTAGCCCGGGCAACAGAGTGAGACTCTGTCTCAAAAAAAAAAAATTTTAACTATCTGTTCTCACAGAGATAAAATTTTGGCTAACACCTGTCCCTCAGATAGCCAACACACCTTTGAATGATATGGCAAGCCCACACTGAATACCTCATTATTCAACTTTAGCATGTTACAAAACTGAGGATCCCATGTTGCATTTGCACAAATATAGTTACTTGTTGCAAACTGTCACTTAAAATAGTAGCTTTAGCACATAGATTTTGTTTGTGCAAGACAGAATGAAAAGAAATGAGAGCATCTGGATCTGTTAATACTTTTTTTGTCTGTGCAATAAACCCTTCATGTTTTCCTATCATGGAAGGTACACCATCTATACATACATTTCACTGAATTTACCAAATTCAGTCCAACTCATGGCATTTACCTTGAAAGTTGTTGAAAATAGCTATTCCTCCTGTTCTGTTCACAAGAGTGCCCAAAGTGAGCAACTCTTCATAGTAATGAAAACCTTCTGTTACAACCTGAAGTAGAAAACCTGCGCCCGAATAGTATCAGTTGATTCATCCAAAGCAACTGAATAATATACATTTTCCTTTTGAAGTAATTGCATGAAGCTGTTCTGTTAAGTTGAAGGCTAATTCATGCTGCCAATCAGTTATGGTTCTTCTTGAAAGAGGCAGTTGCTTGTACTTTGAAACGTTCTCAGGGTCTAAGCATCCTCCAACTTTGACAATGCATTCTTTCACAATTTCTGCATCACTGAATGGCTTCCCTTTTTTCCCAAGTATGTAAACAACTTTATAAGTTGCTTCATGAAGTGGCATTATTTCCAGGTCTTATTGCTGCTTGAAAGAATTGTCTTTGTTTTTGCTTTTCATCTTTTAATTTCTGCAATACAAACTTTCACACCTCTCCCTCTAATTTAAAATATCTGTGTTCTTCATGAGTGCTATCATGCTGATGAGCATTGAATTTCTTTAACATTGATACTACAGTATCACAAAGCAAGAGAATCATCTTATCTTTAGCAGACACACGATAATATTGCAACTCCCAATTCTCATTAAAAAAATCTGTTTTTGTCCTTCAAGTTCTCTTGGATTTCTTTGACATGATGGGCTGTTAGGTACACAGAATAAAAAAAATACTGTCTAGCTGTGCAACACAAATTCTACTTCAAACAGAAAAACAATGCACCGTTGTGAAAAGCTTGTAACAGACTGGCATACTCCACCCCCATAAACTTTTGCTAATCAGCCTCGTGCGGTAGTGGTGCCAGTCAGGTGGAGGAAGTTAGAACTAAATCATGAGCGTAGCAGCTGTGAATTTAGTCCTTATGGATTACTAATGTTCTGACTGTGCCAGTCAATCTGGGAGGATTATTTCATTGAAACTTCTTCTATTCTTTGGAATTTTAAATATGTTCATTTTAAAAATAAAATAAAAATATAAAAGATGAACAAAAATGTATTAATGAAAAAGGATTTGTTATGTAAAATTTGGATTCAGTAAAAAGGCTGCATGTAAGGACCTAGAAGACCACATGTGGCCTTAAGGCCGCAGGTCCCCACCCCTGCTCTATAATGTGTACACAATAACAAAATTGCCCAATAACGCATTTCTCAGAATGTATCCCTGTTATTAAGCAACACATGACTGTATAGTAAGTCCTCACTTAATGTCATCAACAGATTCTTAGAAACTGCGACTTTCAGCAAAACAACGTATAATGAAACCAACTGACGTAAACCACAGTTAAGTTCTACAGCATATTTCTGGTCACAAAAACATCATCAAACTTCTAAATAAAGAATCAAAACACTTCTAATACTAAACATCAAAATAAAACATTTAAGAAAGATTAGCAAAACAAGTAACATAATGATTTACCCATTTATGCCAGTTTAGGGTCATGGATAGCCAGAGCCTCTCCTGGCAGCTCAGGATGCAGGTGTCCTACCCTGGGCAGGACACCAGACTCACACATACCCACACTCACTCAGACTGGGACCATGTAGACATGCCAATTCACCTAACATGAATTTGGAACATGTAAACTCTACACACACAACGGTCGTGGCCAGAAACCAATTTTTTTCCTCATCAACGCTGTAATGAAACAGTGTTGGAAAAAAAAAGTCACTGGAGGATCTGCTGTCTACAGATTATCCACAAGTGCTGTACAGGTACCTCTCCCTTCTTATGACCGGGGTGTGAGAACCAAGTAAACCCAGCAGCCTGTCTCTGCAGCCTTATGTTATGGGGGAGTCCGTGGCCTGAGCTACTCGATGAAGTTAGCTGAATGCTCTGGCTACAGCGCTGCTGCTGCAGGGTCTCAGGGAGCCCTTCCTGCAAGGTGCTTGTCCCAGCAGCTAGCAGGCAGGAGCTGGGGCCTCCCCAGCACAGGTCACAGCACAGGCTTTCTGCCTGCTTGTTCACGCATGTTTGTCCTGTAGCAGGATTTGGATTGAGATCTGCTTTTGCTTTATCCTTTCACCCTCAGGAAGGTTGTGGGATGGAGATCTGTAATCATTGGAGGTTACTGGTATCAGTCAAAAATAATCTATTAATTGTGAACTACTGAATTGGCTTTGGTCCCTTTGCAACAAAGGCTGTAACATGCCTGAACTTGAGCAGTGATTGTCTACGGATGGTGGGATCATGTGACTCCCCACTTCCTTTGTGCCCTTCTCCTCTTCTTTCTAGTTTTTCCTATAATAAATATTATGTGTTTTTTAATAAATAAATAAATAACAAGAAACTTAAATAAACTGCACAGACAGCACTGTCACCACCTACTGGCAAAAACTGAGAGAGAACATTTTAATTTAATGCAGACTGATTAACAGCAGAGACAGCAAATCTGGAGTTCTGCTTTTTGGTTTCAAGTTGCTTTTAACTTCTAAGTGTACCATCTGGATGTTTTGGGGAAGAAAAATCACCTTTTGTAATGTAAAACATACTTTAACATAGGAAGCTCTCTTTAAATATGTTACATGGAAAGAATTCTGACTTAAAAGCAAAATATAGTTCAACTGACCATGGTCTAAGTCTTAGAGAAAATCATATTTCCTGCTGCACACGGTATTATTCATTTGGTCATTTGTCAAATAGTTTTGTAGGTTCTTAAAGGTTTCTCCCAAATGTCAATATGTAACCTTTTTTAACAATGTCATTTATTAAGTAATGCCCATAAATTAGGTCTAAACTCTCAGTTGTCCATCTGCAATGCTTCCTGGCTTTTCTGCTTGCCCGGTGGCATTCATATACTTCCATCCACTGCCACCACCGAGCAGCATTCCGGCACAGAAAGCGAAACAATATTCTTTACCAATACTATCATCCAGGTACAGTGTGATAATCTAGGGATTTACCTCACAGGGTACCATTCCCCAAACAAAATATCTTCCCATCCCTTTACTCATACTTTTTTTTTTTTTTTGTAGAGATAGATCTGCCTATGTAGACTAGGCTGGTCTCGAACTCCTGGCCTCAAGCGATCCTCCTACCTCAGCCTCCCAAAATGCTAGGATTATAGGCATGAGCTACCTCACCTGGCCTTTACTCATACTTTTTTTACTTCAGGCTGAATTATCCTTACCCTTTCCCTGCCCAAAGCATGCCATCTCCTGGGGCCCAGATCAAATGCCTCTTCAACAAGGCCTTCCTTATAGAATTAAATGTTTCTTTCTCTGTGGTCCTCAAATATTTTATTTATCTCTTTCTTATAGTACTTCTTTCACTTTAATTGATTAATACATGATACTGTAATTGTGAGTTGTAAGCATGAGTAGACACGGATATACACCATTCATATAGCAACCTCCTGTGACGCCTGACAAATGGCAGGTGCTCCATAACTATCCACCGAGTATTTGTTGAGCTGAAGGTGTTGATCTTTGATTACGTGAACCAGGGCTGAACATCCACAAGAGCCACTGGCTTGCATGTGCACGAGCATTCATGCACACATACAAACATGCATGTACACCATGAACAGCCAGCTTGCTCAGGTGGTGACAAACGGTACCAACCACAGCAACAATGTCACCAAGAGCAGCCCCTTCAAATGCAAAGCCAAAGGCTGACCATGAGTTACATCCAGTTTAAGTCCTTTTAAGGGTCTGGCTCTTGGAATGTTTTTAATCAGGCAGTTGTCAAAACTGATACAATCATTAAAGCCATAATCTGGCCGGGCGCTGTGGCTCACGCCTATAATCCTAGCTCTCTGGGAGGCCGAGGCGGGCGGATCGCTCAAGGTCAGGAGTTCAAAACCACCCTGAGCAAGAGCAAGACCCTGTCTCTACTATAAATAGAAATAAATTAATTGGCCAACTAAAAGTATATATATAAAAAATTAGCCGGGCATGGTGGCACATGCCTGTAGTCCCAGCTACTCGGGAGGCTGAGGCAGAAGGATTGCTTGAGCCCAGGAGTTTGAGGTTGCTGTGAGCTAGGCTGATGCCACGGCACTCACTCTAGCCTGGGCAACAGAGTGAGACTGTCTCAAAAAAAAAAAAAAAAAAAAGTTTAAAAACTCTTATTCTATTGTATCTTTCTCATATTGATTCATGGGAATTCTTTATTCTACATACTAGTAGCCCTTTGTCAATTATACATATAGCAGTATTTTCTACCTGTCTATGGCTTGTCTTTTCACATATTTACCACTTTCTTTGCTCTTCATTCCACTGGGCTTTTCAGACTTTCCATCTGGGATCACTCTCCTTCTGCCTGAAGTATATTCTTTAGTCCATCTGGGATCACTCTCCTTCTGCCTGAAGTATATTCTTTAGAATTTCCTTTAGTAAGGTGTGCTGATAGGAAAGGCCTTTGACTGAAAATGTCTTTAATTAGCCCTCATTCTGGATACATATTTCCACTGGGTTTCGAATCCTAGGTAGGCAGTTATTGTCTCTCATAAACATTCAAGATAGCACTCTAGTGGCTTCCATCGTTGCTGTTGGGAAGTCGACTGTCAATCTAACTATTGCATCTTTGAAGATATTCTATTATTTCTCTAGCTATTTTTATGATTTTCTCTTCGTCTTTGATGTTCTGAAGTTTCTCTTTGATATATCTATTTTTTTTTTTTTTTTCTGAGACAGAGTCTCACTCTGTTGCCTGGTCTAGAGTGCCGTGGCATCAGCCTAGCTCACAGCAACCTCAAACTCCTGGGTTCAAGCGATCCTCCTGCCTCAGCCTCCCAAGTAGCTGGGACTACCGGCATGCGCCACCATGCCCAGCTAATTTTTTCTAGATACTTTTAGTTGTCCAGCTAATTTCTTTCTATTTTTAGTAGAGATGGGGTCTCACTCTTGCTCAGGCTGGTCTTGAACTCCTGACCTTGAGCGATCCTCCCACCTCGGCCTCC
>CAUYRT010020572.1:0-55938 GCA_963574885.1 Lepilemur ruficaudatus
AAGAGCTGAGGCTGCTGGGGGTCTCCTTACACCCTTCCAACGAGGTGGGCTCCTGCAAACGTGTTTCAGGGCTCAGCACCCAGAAGTGCCCCCAGCACGGCCTCCCTTCCCATCGCTTGCACATCTCTGTCTTCTCTCTTAGCTTCTCTCTGTGCATCTGATGTGCTCTTGAGATATCCTCGAAGCCCTCCTGATGACCACTGGACATATGTCCAGGAATGGGCATTACTTTTAGCATCTCCCTGAGGAGGTTGATAATTAGGGAGGGAAAATCCTGCTGTTGACAGAAACACACAGAACGTGACCCTGCCAGCTGATGTGCCTGGGCTACCCAAGGGCAAGGCCATTGCTCTAAGGTCAAGACATCTTCCACAATCTATGCTGCCCACCCACTTCACTGGCCAAAAAGTCTGCCTTGGTCTCCCCAACTTTCAGGCCTTGCTCATGGCAACATGGAGTTTTTGAGCCCCTGTATGTGCCAACCACTTGACACGTGTTAACTCATTCACTCTCCAAGCAACCTAGAGAGAGGGGAGGTCTAGGCTCAGAGTGCCAGGCCGATCTGCTGGGCCCTAGGATTGCTCTTCTTCCTCCCAGAACAAGCTGCCTCTCCAAGTCCTACTTCCTCCAAGTTGGCTTCCATTGTTTTGTTCAGTGCTGCAGCCACCAGCACCAGAGCATAGTGAATGCTCGTCAGTAAGGGCCCTGGATATGCTCTCAGCATCACAGGGACAGAGCCAGGAGAGATAGAGAGGAACTAGGGCCTCCCCATATCACTCAGCAAGAGGGATGGTGGCAGAGGCTGGACTCCCAGGGCTCCAGACCCCCAGCCAGGGCTCCAGAGCTCCCACAGCCCCTCCAAGCTGGTTGGTCTTGCCATGCCCTTTCTCTTGAGCCATCTCATCTCCCAATAACAGAGAGTTCCTCAAAGTGAGGTCACAAGTCTTCCTTCTACTCAGGTAAGCACTCTGTGTGTGACACAGCTGGATACCAACAGGCTGGCTGGTGGCCTTTAGTGGCAGTTGGGCCCATCCTGGGAGATGGCCAAGTCTCAAGGCCCTAAGGTCTTTCAGACCTCAAGGCTCAGAGTTTCACTCAGGCTCTCTCAGAAGGGCCTATGAGGGAAGTAGGTTTAATGTCCATTTTACAGATAGGCAGATGGAGGCCTAGGGAAGGGAGAGACTTCCCCCTGAGTGTAGAACCCAGGCCAGGATGCTTCTGTCACAATTCTCTTTCCTAAAGAGACCAAGCCCAAAGAAGCTTTAGACTCAGCTGGTTCCCATTTCCCTCGGGTCCCTCTGCTCATGCCAATCGATTCATCAAACTGTCCCCAAGTCTTCTCTGAGCTGGGCACAGGAGAGTGAGATGACTCAGCCTGGCCCTCATCCTGGATGGCCTCACAGTCCAGAAGAGAGAACTGGCTCATAAGCATCTTCCATTCGGGCCCCTGTCACGTCGTGTGGACAAACTGCTATGCTCTCACACTCCCTCTGATGAGGAGCTCACTACCACCAAGGCAGACTCTTTAAGAAAATCTTTCCCTCAATGTTCTGGACATATTATGCAGTGAAATAAAGCAGTATATGTGGTTTGAAGACAATTTTCTAAAAAATATATTCACACCTAGAAGAAAGTCTAGAAGGATGTTCCTCCAAAGGTTAAGAGTGGTTTATCTTGGGGAGATGGTGTTGATGATGATATTTATTTCTCCTTCATGCTTATTCCTATTTTCCAAATTTGCTCTAGTATTTTTCAGCCTCAGTTTCCTAATATGTAAAATAGGGACAAAAATCTCTACCTTACTGGTAGACACCCATTCAAGATTAAAAAACAGTCAACAAACTAAAAATAAAAGACAATTTTCTTAACTTGATCAAGGCCACCTAGTAAAACCCACAGCTAACATCATAATTAACGGTGAAAGACTGAATGCTTTCCCCCTAAGATGAAGAACAGCACAGGGTGTCTACTCTTGACACTTCTATTTGGCATTGTACTGGAGGTTCTAGCCAGGATAATTAGGCAAGGAAATTAAATAAAAGACATCCAGATTGGAAAAGAAGAAGTAAAATTATCTCTATTTGTAGATGACATGTTCTCGTATATAGAAAATCCTAAGGAATATACACACACACAAACAAGTTCAGCAAGGTTGCAGGATACAAAATCAATACACAAAAATTGTACTTCTACACACTTGCAATGAACAATCCAAAAATGAAATTAGGAAAAAACTTCATTTACAATAGCATTAAAAATACTACAATACCTAGCAACAAATTTAACAAAAGTACAAAACTTATACTCTGCAAACTACAAAACATTGTTGAAAGAAATGAAAGATCTAAGTAAACGAAAAGACATCCCCCATGTTTATTGATCAGAAGACTTAATATCATTAGAATAGCAAGAGCCCCCAAATTGATCTACGGATTCAACACAATCCCTCTCAAAATTCCAGATGGATTCTTTGCAGAAATTGACAATCTGATCATAAAATTCATACTGAAATTCAAGGGACCCAGAGTAGCCAAAACAATCTTCAAAAAGAAGAATAAAGTTTTAGGACTCACACTTCCCAATTTCAAAATTTACTACAAAATTACAGTAATCAAGACAGTGTGGTTCTGGCATAAGGAAAGACCTATATAGGTCAATGGAATGGAATTGAGAATTCAAAAGTAAACTTTAACATTTATGACCAGTTGATTTTTAACAAGAGTGCTGCCAAGACAACTAAATGAGGGAAAGAATAGTCTTTCAACATGTGGTACTGGGACAAGTGAATATCCCCATGCAAAAGAATGACGTTGGACCCCTATCTCACATTATTTGTGAATATTAGCTCAAAATGGACCAAAGACATAAATAAAAGTTAAAACTATGAAACTCTTAGAAAAAAATTTGAGTAAATCGTTGTGACTTTGCACTAGACAGTGGTTTCTTAAATATGACACCCTAAGCACCACCACCAACAACAACAAAACAAATAGGAGTCCACTAAAATTAAAAACATTTGCATTTTAAAGCACACTACTCATAAAGTGAAAAGACAATCCACAGAATAGGAGACAATATTTGCAAATCATATATCTGATAAGGGAATTGTATCCAGAATACATTAAGAACTTTTACGACTCAATAATAAGACAAATAACCAAATTTTAAAATGAGCAAAAAAATCTCAATCGACATTTCTCTAAAGAAGATTTACAAATGGCCAATCAACACATGAAAAGATATTTATCATCATTAGGGATCATGGAAAGGCAAATTAAAATTGTAATGGGATACAGCTTCATACCCACTACGATGGCTATCATCAAAAAGTCAGATAATAAAAAATATTGGTGGAGATATGGAGAAATCAGAACTCTCACACACTGCTAGTAAGGATTTTAATGGTGTTGCTTCTGTGGAAAATAGTTTGGCAACTCCTTAAAAAGGTAAATATAGCTACCATATGACCTAGATGTTTTACTCTTAGGTGAAATAAAAAACACAACAGAAATTAAAACATATGTTCACACAAAATCTGTTTAAAGCAGCATTATTCAAGGGTGAATGGATAAACAAAGTATGGTATATCCACACAATGGAATAGTATTCAGCAATAAAAAGAAATGAAATACTGACACATGCTACAACATGGATGAACCTTGAAGACATTATGCTAAGTGAAAAAAGCCAGTCACAAAAGGCCACATATTATATGATTCCATTCATGTGAACTGTCAGAATAGATAGATCTATAGACAGAAAGTAGCTGACCCGTTGCCCAGGAATGGTAGCTTGAGGGAAGTGGGGAGCAACTGCTAATGGATACAGGGTTTCTTTTGGGAGTGATGAAAATGTCCTAAAATTAATGTGATGAGGTTGCACAACTCTGTGAATATACTAAAAACAATCAAATTGTATACTTTAAATGGGTGAATTGTATGGTATATAAATTATATCTCAATAAAGTCATTAAAAAAGAAAAGAGTCTGTGTGCTGAATTTGCTGCTTATAAACATCCTAATGATGACAGAATCCATGCAGTCTAATTAAGTGACTGCCTTGGCAGCATCACCAAATGACTAATCTATTATTTTCCCCACCGGCACTGCAATTCTCATTGGTATGCAACCCTGTCCCTTGCTTGGTCAGTTGTCTCACCTCAGAGACAGAGAACTAACAGGTTAGGCACTAATTACAGAAAAATATCTCTCCTCAAGTGAAGAGAGGAATGGCTGGGAAGAGCATGCATCCCAGGCACAGGCTGAAGCAAATCTTTTCTATGAACCAGAATCATGACAGGAAAGGTTTTCATATCTAGAGAAACCACAAAGGGACACCATGGAAAGATGCTCTCGTAGACACAAAAGCTGATAGGAGGTGAGTTGGGGGCTTCTGCCACTGCCCTGGGAGTTTTTACGAGCAAGCTTTTCCCCAATGTCTATTGCTCCTTGTCCCGGGGAACAGCCTGTGCAGAAGTGTGGCAGTGAAAGAGAGAGCAGGGGTGAGCAGAACACAGGGCAGCTCAGTCCAGTGGAGCGGGTAGGGGTGGGGAGTGAGGGCGGCTGGAGAGGACAGTGGGCCATGACCCTCCCAGGTCTCTGAGTCTAGCAGAGAGTTCGGACGGTTTCACAGGGTGCCCTTGGGCAAGTCATCCACATCTCTGAGCCAATTCCACATCTGTAACTTCCCTCCTAGGGCGGTAGTAAGAATCCCATGAGATAATACATTGTAACATGCTTAACAGGGCTCTTGGAATAGAGCAAGAGCTGGATAAATATTAGCTGTTATAATAATGATGATGTTTCTTTGGCTTCCCCAGATTGTCTGACAGGAGCAAAGTATAACTGAAATAGCAGAAAGAGACTAGATATCAGCATGTATCTCATCTCCTTCTGGAACCCCACTAAGGTGATGGTAAAGAAATCAAAGGAGCTGGGCGCAATGGCACGTGCCTGTATTCCCAGCTTCCCAGCTACTCAGGAGGTGGGAGGATCACTTGAGCCCAGGAGTTTGAGATCAGCCTGGGCAACATAGTGAGATTCTGTCTCAAAAAAAAAATAATTAAAAGGAGCCATCAGAACAAGAGAAGAGCCAGTGGAAGATGGGGGCTGACAGGAGTGGAGACTGAGCCAGTGAGGCAGCAGCAGCTCAGGCCTGCCGAGGGGGCACTGCCAGAAGTGGGCAAGGTCTCCCCCAGAGCCCACAAACACCCAGGATCCGGAGGCACCAGGTATTGAGGAAGGTGGGGCCAGAGGTGCAGTAAAAAGAAGGAGCGGCCAGCAGTCAGTGTAGGAGCCCTTAGACTCCCCGGTGTCCCCAAACAACCAAGCAGCTAGTCCTCCTGCTGCCTCTCACATTCCACTCCCAGAAGACCAGCAGGCAGGAGTTATTCTCCACAGAAACAGAACTGAAGGGGATCTCAACCAAGAAACACCAAGCAGCTCGGACCCCATAGGACAAGAGCTTGGAGATTCTTTTCTGGAGAAACTGGCCTCTAGAAATGGGCATTTTGGGTCTGCCCCAAAAGCTGACTTGCCCCCAGATCACCCTAGTAAAACCCATGGTCAACAAGCCTCACCCCCACCAATCAGGCTCACAGAGCCTCCCACTGGCTTTTTAGTGCCTCACTCTGGACATGGTCACCTGCCAAGGATCACCAGGAACAAACAGGAAAAGAAAAACCCAAAACCCTGGGGGAAACAGAGCAAAACTGAAACAAATGAATAAGCAAAAAAGGTAACTGAAATTAAACCTTTGCTAGAAAGTTTGAAAGATAATATCAAGGAAATTGCTCAGAGAAAGACCAAAAAACAAAACAAACAAAACAAAACAAACAAACAAAAACAACAACAAAAAGACCCCAAAAAACCAAACATTAAAATGAAAAAATAGGGGTAAAAAATGAGGAGGTTTGACTATCAATCCAGGAAGTCAATATCTGACAAATAAAAGTTCCAGAAAGAGAGAAACAAGAAAAGGAAGGAAAGGAAGTTATCAAGAAGCAATATAAGAAAAATTTTCACCACAGAATGACGTGAGCCTCCAGCTCGACAGGCTCACTAGTGCCTGGGTGACAGATGATGGAAAAGGACCCACACGAAGCCACAGCATTTGAAAACTTCTGAAGACCAGCGGGGAGAAGAAAGCCCCATACAAAGATATGGAACAGAATATCATCGAATTTCTCAGCACAGCACTAGGAGATAGAAAATTGTAGAGCAAAAGACTTAAAAACTCTAAATGAAAACAATTTTTAACCTAGAATTCTATGCCAAACTGAGTTATTAATCAAGAGTGAGTGTAGAATAAAGATATTTTCAGACATGTTAGAACTACCAAAAAAGTATTTTCTATTTTTTCCCCCAAAACGTTATCAGAGGACAAGCTCCCCTAAATTGAGAGAATAAACCAAAAGCTCTGTGAACAGGGGGTACAGTGCAGGACAGTGGCCAGGAGAACTCCAGCGGGACACCTGTGTTGCAGGACCAGTGGAGCCGGGGCGGGCACAGGCCAGTGGCCAGGCACCCGGAGGCACTGGACACGGGGACAGTGCTATCTATAGACAGGTGCTGGACATGGCTGTCAGGAGGGTTTGGGAAGAATTAGCAACAGGAACATAGACAACTAGACAAATGAGAACACAGACAGTTATTAATTCCAGAAAACGGTAAAAGCATGAGAAAAAGAAACTAATCAGATGACAGTACTTGGATTAGTAAATATTTACATGGTCATGACAACATAAATCCAGAATATCGATTTAGTGAAAACTTATATGCACTAACTACTGGGAGCTGGGGAAGAGGGAGGCGGTGGGAGCATGTGAAGGAAGGCGGCTTATCACTGCCCTGCCCAGGAGGCTGAGGGAAATGTCTGAGGGTGAGGAGCGAGGAAGGCCATGCAGCACATGAGGCCGAAGCATGAAAGTGAGGACAAAGCATGGAAGTGAGGACAGAAGACACAGCGTGAGGATTTGAATGTAGCTGCGTCCGGAAAGTGGAACTGGGCTTGGCACTAGTTGAGATGGGTACAATTTGAGGACTATTGGTTTTCTTTCTTGGCCCATAGCACTATTATTTGATTTTTTGAAACAATGTTTTTATTTTACTTTGGGGAAAATAAAAATTAATGATCAGTAGGTATAATTAATCCCTCTAGGCAGTGAAGACATTGAGGCCCAGCAAGTCAAAGGGTCTTGCCCAAGACCTTAGCAAGGCCAAGTCAGGACCGGAGCCGGGTCCCTGAGCCTCTGTTGCCAGGGCTCCCTCGGTGCCAATGACCATAAGCGACAGTCACGGGAAACATGAAAACTGAGTCTCAAGAGGCAAGTCTGCTTGACCCTCCAACACAGAAAGAACAGTTTTTTAAAAGTTCAATTCATTTACATTATAGCTGGAGAAGGCAGTTGATTTCAGAAAAATGTATGACCATAATTTATATTTATTTGATCCAAAAGCTTTACTTTCAAAGAGAGGGAGAAATATGGGACCAGGGGAAATTCTTTTCAATGACCGTGAATTCCCAGGTCACAAAGCAGAGGAGACAATTTCCATAATACTCAACCTTATTCCGTACACGTTTCCAGGCAGCCTTTGAAGCTGCAGTGTAGAAAGCAGCCCAGAGCCTCTTGCTCTAAAACAAGTCAGCTGTTCCCCACTGTCCCCCACTCACCCCACTCCACTGCCCCCTTGCCAACCCACATTCCAGAGGCGGCAGCTCAACACCAGGGTGCCAGGGCTCCTGCCAGGAGCGGGTCCACAGCGTTCACCAGCCATGGGAGTGCTCATGTTGGTGGGAGACTTTCAAGTAAAGGGACAATTGCGGAGCAGTGTGAGAGGTGCCCAGGCTCCCCTAGCCCCAGTGTACAGTTCTAAGGCCTTAGCGAGGCCTCCTCCCCTGACACCACCTCTCCCCTCAGGCCCTGCTCTTTTCCGTTCTGCCTCTTGTTTCCAGGCCTTTATCCATGCTGCTCCTTCTGCCTGGAACACCCTTCCTTTGAGCCTTCGAGGTCACTGCCGTGGTCACATTGCCCTTTGCAGTTTGCTGTAGGTGAGTGTCTCCCCCTCTAGCCAGTGAGTTTCTCAGAGGCTAGACAGGGTGTGAATTCCCTCTGAGCCCCCTGGGCACAGCGAGGGCCCCCATGGAGTGGGAGTGGGTCGATGTTTGTTGAATGAAGGAAGAAAGGGATGAACCTGTGACTTCAGGGCTTAGAGGAGGGAAATCCAGCCCTCCAGAGAGTGGTTTCTCAGAGGGTTGTCTCACCACCCTGGTTCAGAGCCACTTGGGGCGACTGCTACAAATGCAGATTCCTGACCTGCTCCAAGGCCATCTAACGTTGGAAACTGCTGCCCTGGGGCTGCATTTGGGCTCAGCGCCCTTCCTCTGGGGTGACAGCTTTCTACTCGGCTGGTTTGTATATTTGCAGCCCCCAACCCTGCTCCCATGAGATTTCTGCCTGGGTGCTCACAGCAAGTAGGGAAGAAACAGAGTCCACCCTAGCCACAGGGCCCAGAGCATAGCCTCTCCTGCTGTGGGGATTTTCAGACAGGTGAGCTCGAAAGCATTCAGTTCCCTGTGCCTCAGTTTCCCCACCAGCATAGGCATGGCTCCTACCCTGACCTCCCAGATGGTTGTGAAGGCTGGGCCAGGGGACAAACATCCTCAGCAGATTCCAAAACCCCACAAAGCTGGGAGGCAGCCTGTGGATGGAGAGCACTCACAGAGGCCCACACAGCAGTGGGTGGGGCCAGGATGGCAGAACTGGGACTTGAGCTGGAGACTCCTGCCTCTTCTCAAGGACAAGGAGAGGCCCTACTCCAGGACAAACTTCAAAAATTTCACTGTGGCTAATGCCTTGTTTGAAACACAGTAAGTGGAGCGTCTGCTCAGAGCAGCTGGCTGGATTGGGTCCTGGCGCCCCCTGGTGGCCATTCTCTTGGCTGTCCCCGCTGGGCACCGCCAGGTAGGGAGCCTGAAGTGCTGGTGGCAGACGGTCGTTGGGGCCAGACAGGTTGCAGGGGGCCGTCCTGGGTGATGGAAGGAGTCAGAGGCCTGGACCCCCACTTGGAGTCACTCTGCAACCTGAAACAAGCTCCTGACCACAAACGAACCAAATAGGGAAGATTAGAGCTGAAGGAATCTCAGAGGTCACTAATCTCTCCCCGTTCATGACACAGGGGAAGAAAGGGAGGCCCAGAGACTCCACACAGGTGTGACAGATGCCCAAGGAGTGGACACAGTGCATCACCATGCACTAGCGGGTCCTGCAGAGGGGGCTTCCAGAGCCTGCTCTCCCGGACTCTCACCCACACCTGACTTCTGCTCCCAGCCCAGGCCCCAGGGTTCTCTGTCAGCCCCCCACCCCAACTGTCTCCATTGTTCTCCCTCACAACGGTCCACCCTGACCACTCCCACCTGCCCCAGGCCCCCAAAACTGAAATGGTCACCAGGCAGGTGGAGGGCAAGTTCACGCCCCAGCCTCAGTGCTGCCTCAAATCTGGGGTCCCCTGGAGCCCCTCTCACGCTCCACACCCCTCCACCCTGCACCCATTCAACTCTCACACACTGAGGACTCCCATGGGCCAGGCGCTGGCAACAGAGACTGCTCTGGACCTCACAACCACCACGAGCCTTCCCCGCCCCCTCTCCTACTTCCCAGACCCTCAACCACTGGTCTCACCCCCTATCCCCTAAGACCCACCATCTGATGGGCCCTTGGGACAACCAGCCACAAACCCCACACCTCCCCACCCCATCTTCCCCCTCCGCCACCCACAGCCTCTTTTTCTGCTCTTTTCTCATCAGCACTTACAGAAGTTCTCAACTCATCTAAACACACACCCTACGTCTATGGACCCCTTTCCTCCCTCGCTGCCTACTCCCTATTTCCGTCAAAACCTAATTTTTAAAAGATGAGTTTATACTCACTGGTTGTTTCTCCCTTCTCATGTCACAATCACTCCAATACTCATCTTGTTCTTAAATCCAGTCCATGCCTTTTAGCCCCACTCTCTGCCCATTCAGTCCACTGGCCATCTACTACCCCAGAACCCGGGCCCTTCCTGCCCCTCGTGGTTTCTTCTCACCCCAGAGCTGCCTCCTTCCCGGGCTCCTGTCCCTGTCCCCAGACAATCCCACCTGTTGGGACTCCCTCTGAGCTCAGCCTGGGAATCTGCCCACACCCTGCCTGGCAGCTTCTCATAGATGGTTCCTCAAACTCAGCACCCCAGAACCTCTTTCCCCCACATTCCCATCTCAGCCCATCAACCACTTGGCCCAGAGACCTGGGCGTTGTCCTGGTTCTTGGCTGAAACTCCCCCAAGAAGGGGCCTGGACATGCTCTGAACGGCCCCTGGGTTACCAGAGCCCACTCAGCAGACAGCACATTTCATCCCCTTCTAAGTTGGCTCCTTAGGCTGGAGTTTGCTGAGTCTCCTGGGGGCTGGGGCAAGAGGGATGAAGTGGAACTCTGCCCTCCTGATTAACAGATGGGAAGTCAGCCTGCCCAGCCCAGGCCCCCATGTGACTGCTCTGTACACCAAGCCCACCCCAGACCATGCCCTGGGCCTCTGGACTCTAGGCCTTTGCATATGCTGTTCCGTCTGCCTGGAACACGCCTCTTCCCAATACTAATACCCTCCAGTTCTTCAACACCATGTCTGGGTGTCACGTCCTCGAGGAAACTTTACCTGATGCCCCAAGCTGGTTTGGGTCATCCCTTTGGGGCATCCCATGTAACCTAGCCCCTGCCCCTCTCAACCTTCTCATATTAGTTCCTCAAATATGAAAACCTCTTTCCCACCTCACAGCCTTCACAAGTGTCACTTTTTCTGCCTGGACCCATTTTCTATCCACCCTGTTCCCAATTTCTATCCAGGAAACATTCCCTCCCTCTTCACGCTGGCCTCCTGGATTGCCCGGGTCCCAGGCTTACTGTGTTCCAGCCCTGCCCCTCTGGGTGTCAGTCTGCACGTGTCTATCTCCTGTAAGGATAACAGCCAGTCCTTCCTAGCACTTGCCTGGCCAGATCCTGCTCCAACACTTTGCATATATTCATTCTGCATCGCTTGTAAAATCCCATTGTTATCCCTATTTTGCAGACCCCGAAGTGAGGTCCTGTGTCCTCCATCCAAGGCCACATCCAAGCACATGGTTTGTGCCGGGCAGGGCTTCTCTGACCCAGAGCTCTATGAAAATAGATGCCTCCAAATCTGGTTTAAATGGAAAGCAGCCTGGGAGCAGCTCCCCGCCCCACCAGCCCTGGATGAAGGCTGTGCATCCCCTTTCATGCTGTTTATTCTTTTGAACAAATTGTGAGTTTTACAAGACATTCAAGGCCGGTGGTGGCAAACACATGTTCCTGTGGCAAGAGTCATTGGACCTGCTGGGCGGAGGGGTATGAGTGCGGCCAAGTGGCCGCCCAGGCCCCCTCTTGCCCCTGCTCTTCTGTGTGCCGAGGGCCCCCTCGAGCAGGCTCATGTCCCCACCGCCCCGTGGACCACTGCGGCTTCTCCACAGCTCCCCGACTCCCCTTCAAGTCCCTGGCCCCCACCCCATAGGAATGACCTGTCCTCGACTCTGCAGAGGCTGTAGCCTCACAGCAGCCTAGCGAGGGCACTGCTGTTATGTCCACTCAGCAGAAAAGGAAACCGAGGCTTAGAGAGGGGAGGTAACTCTCCCAGATTCACATCTGGGCACTGGGGAAGCTGGAATTAGACCTGGGTCTCCTGGCTCCAAAGCTGGTGCTTCCCGATACCATCCGAGCCTTCTAGGCCAGGAAAGCAGAAAGGTCTTTGTCCCTTGTGCCTGGCATGTGGTCCTCCATTTACATCCTCCTGAAAAAGCCTGGAGCCCTTAGAGGCAGGGACCTTGCATTCCAGGCCTGGCTCTGCACCTTAGGAAGTCACTCACCTCCCAGGCCTTGGTTTCCCCTTCTGAAGAACAAGGGGGATGGGCCCTGTGCTCTGCAGTCCTCCTTGCTTGCCAGGAAAGAGCACAGCCTGCTGTGTGGCCTCAGGCACCCTCACAACCCCTCTGAATGGCGACTCTGTTGGTGATAAGGTTCTTCACATCCTCTTTTCTGCCCGTTTTACAGGCAACCTTCAGAAGTGACCAAAACAACTAATGTTGTTATTGGTCTATCTATTGTTATTGGTCTATCAATAATATGCACTCCCAAAACAGAACTTTGTTTTTCAAAATAAAGTAACGAGTGGCCCATAAAATGTGAAACCCTATAAAGACTTAAATTTGAGGCAACCCCCTCTTTTCTGAGGGACGAATTTGGGGAGAACTGCTTGCCTTACACATACAGGCACGTACAGGCCCTCCTCAGAGGCCTCGAGCAGCACTCTGGTTGCAGGAGGCCTCCTTCAGGGTGCGGATCTTGACACACTTTGAGGGACAGGGTGTGTTCGGGCCTCCTTGGCATGGTATTCGAGGCCTTCCTGCATCTGCTCTCAAATCACTTCTCTGACTCATCTCTCACCCCACCCTCTCACCCCTGGCTCCGGTCACCCCACTGCAGCCCCTCCCTGAGCCCCCCAGGAAGGCTCTGGTTTCATGGAGACACTTTCCTGGGAGGGGAGGGCTGCAGAGCCACGTAGGTCAGAGCACGTGTCTGACAAGATGACATACAGCTGAAATCGGATGATAACGAAGAGCCAGCCATTGAGAGAGCAAACAGCGGGAGCAAAGGCCCTGAGCTGGGTAGAGCTTGGAGGGTGTGACAAAGGCCAGCATGGCGGCATGTGGTGGGTGAGGGGAAGAAGGTGAAAGGTGAGGGGAAAGAAAGTCCGCCAGGGGCCTGGGCGGTGACATCCATGGCAGCACTGCTCCCCACGGCCAAACCTGCACACTGCATGCCAACAGGAGGGAGGGTGGAGAAACCCAGCATGCCCCACGGGAATATTGTGCAGCAGGGAAAACAGCAGCCCACAACAACACGATGCCATGGACGAACTCAAGCAACATCATATTAAGTTAAAAAACTTAGCCCCAAAGACTACACAGCCTAAAACAACTTTCAGAAAAAAACTTTTAGGAATACGTATGGACGTGATGAAGTCAAAAAAGGAAAAGGAGTGCATGAGGCACGGGGCAGTGGGATGCTGGACCTCATGGGTTGGGGGGTGAGAGAGAATGGGTGGCTGGCTGCAGGATTCTGTCAAGGGCCTGTCTGGAGTGATGGATTCATGGGTGCTTGTCACATTATTAAAAACAAACAAGCAAACAAATGAAAGTGGGCCAAGCACAGACCAATGCTGAGTGTGTCTCACGTACCAACCTGGGTGGGGCCAGAGGGTCCAGAACCTCAGGGGCCAGGTCAGGGTTTATTTGAAGAGCAATGGGAGCCACTGGCTGGTGTGGGGCAGGGGAGTGACCCGATGTGATTCATATTTATAAGGCTCACTCTAGCTACTTATGGAGCATGGAGTTGGGGTCGGGGGTGAGGAGGAGAGTGGAGGCCAGGAGGCCAGTTAGAAGGCCACCGCCATCACCCGGGCAGGAGGTGGTGGCAGGTGGAGGGTAGGCGGCAGTTGATAAAATTGAGAGCTCTGCTTTGCCATGTCAGGTGCAACGTGTGGGGCTGGCTCTCTCCCTTCGCATCTTACACACACAGATCCATTCTCCACCCTGCTCTGTGTCCAGATGGCTGATCCACATGGACAGCATCTCCCGGGCTCCTTAACTCTCTGGTTCCAGTAGGAGACCAGAGGGCTGGAGGAGACAGAATTTGTAATATCTCCTCTGAAATGAAAGGTACGTTGCTATACCTTGTACCAGCTACCACTAAACAAGAGGCATAGTGCTGAAGGGGGGTGCCCTTTGGATTTTGGAGACTGCATACACCATACCCAGAGTGCAGCTCTGACCCATTTACCAGGGAGTTGGCAAGGCTGCCAGTTTTGGATGAGGGTTTTGGTCAGAGGCTCACAGGAGCCACCTCACTGCATGCTCACACGGCCTGCTTGTACACACACAGGGGGTGGGAGGGAGGAAGTGTTCACGCTCTAGTATCTTTTCATAGAAGGAAGCTGATCTTATTGAATCAGCACCCCACTCTTATGACCTCATTTAATCTTAATTAATTACTTCGTTAGAGTAATCTTGGCCCCATCTCCAAATACAGCCACTGAGGGTTAGGACTTCAACATATGAATTTGGGGTGGGAGGACACACATTCAGTCCATGACGGAGGGACAGAGGCTTCTCATAGGCTCAGCAACATGGACCTCCTCTCACCAAAGCTGACCTGGCTACTGCTCCTGAGTGCCCGGGCTGCCAGTAGCACAGGCCAATGCTGCCCAGTAGTGCCCAAACGGTACCACTCCTCAGGAAACCACAATGATGGCAAGTTGATTGCACTGAGTATTTTCCATCATGAGGAATGCAATTAAGCCTTCTGGAATCTAGGTATAGACCTGCCATCTCTGCTGGTTCCTTCTGCCAGTACAACCATCTGTAGCCACAGAGTGCCTTATCCACCACCACACTGTATTGCTCCAACCCAGGAACTCAACCGATAGTGAGGGAAGGATGGCACTGGGCCCGCACCTAGCAGCTAGTCTGAGGGGATGGTGGAGCGAGCTGCTGAAGGTTCAGCTCCAGGACCAGCTCGGAGGTAGCACCCTGTGAGGAAGGGGACCTGTCCCAGAGGATGGGGTGTGCACCAGTGACCAGTATATGGTGCTGTATCCCACCAGAAGTGTCCCCACTCACTCTTTAAAAAACAAAAAAAAGCTTTATTGTGATGTAATTCACATGTCATATAATTTATCGATTTAAAGTGGACAATTCAACATCACATTCACAGAATTGTGAATTTTAGCATATTCACAGAATTATACAACCATCACCACAGCCCACTCATTCTTTTACCTTAAAAAACCCACTTATGGAATTTTTGTTTCCCATCTCTGCGAGGTAACAGATAATGTTGGAGGTCTGCCCAGATTCCCTCAGATTCCTTTTTTTCCCCTATTTTTGGGCCTCTCCTGGTTTTGATGTATTACTGTTTCCAACAGCCACTTCTAAGGCCCTTTCTCAGAGAACATCCCTTGGCCTCCCAGAGCCTGCTTGGCCCACTGGCCCAGGCAGCCCCAAACCAGTGAATGAGGAGTGAGGGAGGCCTAGAGCCCAGTTCTCTTGCCTCAGGTCCATGTAACTCCGAGGTGTTACTTCTGCTGCAGAGCGCCTGTGGGCTCAGGCTCGGGCTGAGACTTGCCTCAACTTGCATCCTTCCTTGGCTTCTTCCCTTCCCTGTCCTGCTCCCCGTCTCCCCTACTGCTCTCCCCCGGGAGTACTCCCTTAATAAGTCAAATGTACATGAAACCACATCTTGGTGTCTGCTTTTGAGGACTCCAAACTAAACAGTAACCTTGGACTCAGCAGGCTGGGGGGGGTCCTATTTCTCAAAGGCTTCCATCAGGAAACACAGCCATAATTCCATTAAATCAGAAACTGGGGCCACCCATTAGCCACTCTGAGCTCCTTGTGCTACTGAACTGATAGGCAAAGAGTTGCCCTAGTGGCCTGAGTGACCTTGATTGCCAAGCAGCAGCTGGGCTCTGCTGCACAATGCAGAAGAGGGAACTTTGCCTGGACCCGAGCGTCCACTGAGGTCAGGGGGAAGTGTTCTCAGATCTTCTAACAACAGTCAGTAGGAAACGGCAGCAAACAGCTAAGGCAGGATGACCAAGGACTCAGGCCTGGTAGGCATGAAGAATTGGGTCACCTACCAGGCAAATAACTGCCACCAGCCCAGGTGCTCAGAGAGGATGAGAGGAGTATGGAATGTGTGCTAGAAAAAGAAGTGATGATTATTGACCACTGCCTCTCAATCAGCCACAGGTGTGGTGACTACCTGCAGCCTATGTTTATGGATTGGTTCTTTCCTCATCTCCTGCCATCTAGCTAGTATACTAGTTTAGGTTCTGGGCAAGAGCATGACTAAACTGACATCACTCCATGATGATTCAATGGTTCACGGCTTTTGGAAACAAGAGTTTCTTGCTCTGAGAGAAGGGCAAGAATAGATGTTGAGCAGCAAAGGGGTGGACTGTGACAGTTCCTGTCTGTTTGCCCCTTCCCAGCCTGTTCTTTGTTCTTCTCCATCCTGTTCCTGGCTGCAGGAGGCTGAGCCAGGGCATGTGAACAGTCTCACCTGGGGCGGGGGTGGGGCCGGCCGTCCCTGGTCCTCTGGCATCCATAGGTTTGGCCTGTGGACGGCACTAGCAGGTCACAGGGCAGGAGGAGAGCAAGGGGAAGCTGCTCCTCCCCAGGAACACTGGGCCACTTTTCTTGATTGCAGCCTTACCTCTTCATGGCCACAGCCCCCACAGGGCAGAGCCTCCTTCACATGCTCCAGCTTGCTCTGGGCTCTGGGAACATGATTTTGCCCCTTCAGTCCTAGGGGTAGTAATGGATTCCTGCTGCTGCTAGTCTCTGAGTGCCTCAGTATCTCTTGTTGATTCCCTTAACCCTGCCCACAACTCTGAGAGTAGGCACTTTGTTAAAGTCTCTTGACCCTTTCAAGTTGGCTTCTGTTTCCTACCAGAATTCCCACTGCCAGGACACCTCTCAAACATGCACTTAGAGAGGTTGAGCCGACAAAGCAGACACAGTCCTGAGCCCAGGCTAGCCCTCCTGCATACTACATGGTGCGCAAAGACACAGACCTGGATCAGCAACCCCAGGGGAAAAGCGTCGATAAGAAAGAGGGTCCAGAACCCACCTTGAAGCACCAACAGCCAAAGTGCAGGCAGAGAAGAAGGAAGAGCAGCAATGGATGGAGGATCCAGGAGGCAGGAATCAGACAAGAGTGCTGCTCTTCTGGAAGTCTAGAGAAACACGTGCAAAATGCATTAGAAGGTCGAGGGAGCAGAAGACAGAAAACTGACCACTGCATTTGGCCATGAGGTCATCGCTGGTGATCTCAATGGATGAGTCAGATGTGATCCTTACCTGTGGAGAGCCCACAGATGAGGCAAGTGCAGTGACATCTTGGTGGGAGAAGTGCAAGGCATGCCTGGCAGCAAAGGAGAGCAAGGCCGGACTTCTGGGGAGGCTCTGAACAGGCTCCAGGGAGTGATGATGGTGCCCGATGGGCAAGGAAGGCCCAGGCAGAGGGTGCTGTAGGAGCCAGGCCTGAAGGCATTCTGGGGAATTCTAGAGCAATGGGGACAAAGCAGCATAGAAGACTCTAGAATAGTCAGGTGGACTAGGGGTTGTGAGAGGCCTTGCTGGGACTAGGGGTTGTGAGAGGCCTTGCTGGCCAGCCTGGGAGCTGAGACGTCGTCTCAGAGCAGTGGGGAGCCAGGGAAGGGATTTATGTCCAGGAGTGCTCAGATCTGGGTATTAGGATGCTCATGCGGGGATGTGTGAGGAAAATATCCAGCTCATCCTAAGAGCCCAGCACTTAGCCTGACGCATTATAGGCACCCAATAAATGCTATTGACTCTGTGGATGGAACATGGGCTGTTTCTGATGTTGCAAATGGCTGACATCGCTCCATGACTGGTGTGAATATGCCATGGTAGTAACAAATTCACTCCAAATTGAAAAATAAAAAAGTCCAAGAGCCAGATGTAGAGAAACACTGACTTAATCAAAGACTGACAATTGAAACAGCCAGGGTTTCACAACCAGGTATGTTTCACACATCAGAATGAGGTGTTATGATGATGTTGTGTTTCCCCCAGTGGAGGGAGGCTGGGGACAATTGTTTCAGCAAATGGTTGACAATGTTGGGAGACAACGCAGTGTTTGCTGGGTAACTGGATTATAGCTGGAAATTAATCGTCCATGAATGTGGAAAAACAGCCAAGTCCACACAGAGTGTTCCATGGACCACATCTACTACCAAGAAGAAGAAAAAAATAAAAATGGATTTTCTGATTCCAATTTCAAAAAAGAAAAAAGATGAAGAAAAGACACCACCCAGCAGCTAATTACTCACAGGCCAATGTCTGCACTAGCTCAAATGCAAAAGCTGACATGATAAAATGTTAGCATCTTTCGATCTGCTGTTAATAAAATGTTGCACAAAGGCACAGAGGAGTTTTACATCTGCTCACAGGATGCTGTACAGCTTAGAGAACCCTCCCCAGGCCGCCTACCCGACTGCTCACTTGCCAGGGCTGGCACAGAATCCCTGGTCCTGGGCTTGGGGGCAGAGGATGCCTGGTGTGGAGGGTGAACAGTTCCAGAACAGATAAAAAGTGATGCCAGAGCCTAATTGCACAGATACCCTCTGCAGACCGGCCAAGGGTCTCAATGCAAAGGGGTCAGTGTGGTGGGCCTGCTTGAGAAGAAAACCTCAGCAGGAGAAACCTTTAAGAAATTAAGTTAGCAGTAATAGCCAAAGATTGGAGACAACCTAAATATTTCTTAGTAGGATGAAATAAATTAAAGTGCATCAATTCAATGAAATACCACACAGCTGCTAACAAGAATGAAGAAGCTGTGAGGATCTTCAAGCTCTAATACAGAAGTTCATAACTGGAGTCCTAGAGAGAATTAAGAGCTTTGTGAACTTGGATGGGGAAAAAAAATTCACATCTTAATTTTCACTAGCCTCTAACTATAATTCAAGGTTTCCTTCAATTATAAATGCAGGCCCCAAACCCCAGTAGAATTAGCTGTGACTTGGTCACTGATAGAAATCACAGATACTCTCGTATCACTTTACAGTTGTTGCAGGTATCTCAAAAGATCAATCACATCACTACTCTGAAACTATTAATAGTGATTAGACCCATGGCTAGACCTTGTTATTTAATGTATTAGTCAAGAAATACATGTATTACTAAACACCAGACGTATTTCTTTATTTTGACAAGTGTATTAAACCTAATTGGTTTCCTCTGTAACCTTATGGGTTTTATTTTATCCACTTAAAGCACTACTCTGAGAAGGGGTCATAGGCTTCATCAAACTAACAAAAGGGTCCATGCCACAAAAAAAGGCTCAGAAACCCTGATCTGGTGTCAATGAACAGAGTAACATGCAAAACAGTGTGGATCATGCGTTATCATTTGTGTGTTTGTTTAAAACACAGATCAATGGAAACAGAATAGAGAACCCAGAAATAGGCCAACATAAATACGCTCAACTGATTTTTGACAAAGGTTAAAAAACAATTCAGTGGAGGAATATACAAAAATATGCTGTGTACAAAAATTAATTCAAATGTAAAATGTAAACTGAATCTGAATAAATTGGGTGGACTGTATCAAGATCAATAGTCTGGTTGTGATATTGTACTATAGTTTTGCACAGTTTACCCTTGGGGGAAACTGGGTATATGGTACAAAGGATTTTTCTGTATTATTTCTTATAACTGCATATGAATTTATAAGTATCTCAAAATTAAAGTCAAACTTTTAAAAAAGCTTATATACATATAAATCACTTCTGGAAGGAGACATAAAAAAGAGGAATGCCTCCGAGGGAAAGAAATTAGGATAAGTAATAGAGGTGGGAAAAAATACCTGTTCCTGGCTTATACTTTTAAATTACGTACCATTTTAATGAATTTCTTATATTCATAATTAATTAATTATTTTCAAACAACAACAAAGCCTGGAGAAGGATGACAAAATGGCCATGAAATGAAATTATTCTAGTAAAAATCAAAACCGTTTCTTAGGTTACATTTGAATTAAAAGTACTAATATTTAAAAATTTCCCACCTACTTTGTGAAAGGATCAAGACTTAAATTTTAAAATACTGTTAATGCTCATGTTTAAAAAAAATCAACTTCATGCTTCTTTGTTCTTCATTTTCAAAATGAAATTAATGAGTTCGGAAATTTTCAAAAAGTGATTTCATTTCTTGTGTAAGCCCTAAGCTAGTTGTTCTGTGTATTCACCCTGTCCAGACCCATGGGAGCAAGTCCAGGGTGCAGGGGGATCACTTCCCCAAGACTTGCATTTCCTCCCCATCCCAAGAAGCAGGAAAGCATAATGTGCTTAGGAACACAGCTCTGGACTCAGGTGGAACCTGAATTTAACACCAACTCTGCCACTTATGAACAGTGTGACTGAGGACAAGGACCTAACCTCTGTAGGCCTCAGTTCTGCCGTCTGTCAGATGAGGTCCCATGGTGCTGGCCTGAGGGCTTGCCATGAGGACTCGCAGAGAGAATATGTGGAAAGCTCTCAGTACAGTGCCTGGCACATGGGTGCACCATGATGTATAGAGGCACAGCAGGGGGCCTTGGTGATTCTTAGTCTCTAATAGGGTCTCAAAGAAGACACTGCCTTCAATCATCCCATGGCACAGGTACCATATACACTGTGCACCAACAGGGTAGCATCAGAAGGGGGATGTCACACAAGCACTCGTCTGAACCAATGTTACTAGGGGACAAAGGAAGGTTTGGAGAGGTTGTATGGTGAGCCCAAGAGCACATAGCTAGGAGGCGGCAAGGAGGAAGAACAGGGTCCTAAGACCCTCGGCCTTGGTCAAGGAGAGGAGGCCTTGGCTCATTCTAGGGTCAATGAGCAGCTCCCCAGTAAGATGGGCATAGGTCCAGGCCCACCCTCTCCAAGAGAGTGCAGGGCACTGCTGCCCCGCTCTCCAGAAAAACTGGGGATATCAGGGCTTATCCCCAGCGCAGTCTGAGGGACCCAAATCCAGAGACGCAGCCTTATAAGATAACCCTTCCTACCTTGCTCTATTCCAGACACAATAGCAAGTGTTCAGCCAATCTCAACTCACACAATGGGGCTCACGGTGAACCCCATGCCACAATGGGAGCTCAGGCAACAGATGTTGACCACCTTCTGGCCCAGTGGGAGATTATACTTGAGACCCCGAGGGCTCTTCCCAATGACTTACCATGATGCCAACTTTAAGATTCTCTCAGGGGGTCTTGCATGTTACTGTTAGTGGAATGGCCAGTGGTTTAAGGAGGCAATGTCCTTACACTGCTCTCCTTATGCTGTGCCAGAACTTGCCCAGAAACTTGCATGCATTCATGTGCCCCATGTTCAAAAAAATCTCAGGATGATAACTCATGGCAAAATGGATATTAAAAACCCTAACTGGCGCCCAGGGGTGTATGCTGCCCTCTCCATACCATTGTCCACACTTCTGCCTGGGGCTCTGCCACGTACAGTGTGGCTTTGGGCAAATCACCCTCCCTCTCTGTGCCTAGCTTCCCTTCATAAAATGAGGTTGATAATGCACCCCTTGCATGGATTGTGGTGAGGATTAAATGAGGGAAGGCCTGCAGTGCTGGGCACACAGTATAGGTTCAATGAAGTTTGAGTCTGGTCCTCTGACCCGTGTAACGTCCCAGCAGATAGAGTGAAAGTGTAAGGCAAAAGATGCCGCAGCCGGTGGCCAAAAGCAGGGCAACTCAGCCCGCCACGGGAAGTCCACAAGATGCCCTGGAATTCATCCATTCATTCCGCAGCATGCATTGGATAACAACTGAGCTAACCAATGCCAAGCCCCACACTGGGAGCTGGGGGCAGAGACACACAAGGCCTTGTCACTGCGACCAGGAAGCTCACAGACCTATGAGACACCTACTCCGTGGGATCGCCGGCGCGACAGAGGGCAGCAGAGGGCCGGGCAGGCCCCGCAGAGCCTAATGCAGGAGGCGGAGATGCAGGTGAAGCTGGAAGGAGCCTAGGCATAGGACTCCCCATGCACAGAAGTCCCAAGGAATGACAGCAGGGGAATACGCTGAGGCACATAGGGTTGGGGGCCGGGGTGGTGTCCGAAGACAAAGTTATGAGGGCATCTATTTCACAGACAGGGCTGCGCAAAGACAAGCCCAGCTCATAATTATTATTTCTTAAGAAAATTCCAAATCTCCGGAGGGCGCTTCAAGCCTGGCACTGCAGAGAACTCTCGTTCCCCCAGCCCCGCAGGAAGAGACCAGGCAACAGACCCGCGCACTCCTCAGTGCACGCTGGTCGCTAGGCAACAGGCCCCGCCCCCGCAGCCGTCCCCTCCCGCAGCTGCTGCTGGCGCGTCCTCTACTGGCGGTGGCCGCCCCGTGCACCTGGCGTCAAGGAATGCAGGCCGGTTGCCTTCCAGAACATTCTCTGGTTTATAGCCAAACCTCTGCCATTTGGGATGCAATGCTGCCAGGCCGCTGGTCTGCTTTCCATCCTTTCCTGCCTGGACCTGGCTGACCCCACACCCTCCAGGACCTGGGCAGGGCCAGCCAGTGAGGGAGAGGCTGGAGAGGTAGGCAGACAGATAGGCAGGTCTGGTTGAACATGGTGGTCTTTACTCTAAGAGCAGTAAGGAGCCACAGAAGGCTGGTGAGCAAGGGCATCAACATGAGCAGATCTGGTTTTTCAGTGCTTATGCTGTTGCTGCTGGAAGACAGCCGGGAGGAGCGGGGAATTCGGGGAGTGTAGACTAGACTGACTGGAAAGACAACAGGAACAAGGTCCACCACCCACCAGGGTAAGTAACCAGGGTAAGAGCCCACAGGAACAGGGAAGGACAGGCTGGAGGCTCTCACAATCGGGGTTCATACCAGGGGGAAGGGAGGAAGGCAGGCCTCCCACCCTGAAAACCATTCAGGATTGTAGTACCAATCGTGTAGGCCAGGGGGCAGCACTGGGGCAGGCTCCTGTCTCACAGTCGATCTTCCCACCCCAGCAGATGCCTCCAAGGCCCCAGGAACAATACTGACCAACCACCTCACTTAGTCAAATCACAGGACTATAGGACTGAGAAATCCTCCCTGTCCTGGAGTCCTGGGGGCATGGACCCCCACAACAGGACATTATTCTCCTCAGAAGGCCACAGCTTCCCCATCTCAAACCCCACAGGCTAACTAGATAGCCAGCTTCCTTGCACTGGTATGGAATAGTGTGGTCACAAAGACTGTCTCATTCTCTGTGTGCTGATCAGAAACAGGAAAACAGTTTTATTTGATTAATGCAGCTCGGTTGAAAAATCTTTCAAAATGTGGGAGTTTAAGATAAAAGTGTGATGAAAAAGTAGAGTTACTGATCCAGCCCTGCCTGGCCATACTGGCAGGTCAGGGTCTGGTTAGGAGGGTAAGGCCAAGTGGAACTAGAAGGCAGGCCTTCTGCCACTTTCCCAGGGTCCTGCAGCACTGTGGCCTCGGTTGCAAGACCAGCATTGGGGTGACTGACAGTTTCAGCCTCTAAGCCAGGCAAGTTCAAATCACTGCATCATCAGATCCAGGCTGAAGCCAATGCTGACCTGCAGGCCTCAGCCCTCAGCATGCTTGGGTTGCCCTGCTGAAAGCAACTTTGTGTCTGTAAAGCAGTAACTAAAAAATTCCCATGGCAGTGCCTGCTCCAGTGCCTTTCAACAGGGCAGGCCCAGGCCGTGGACCCCCTGGCCATCACATTGATGTAAGAGAACAGTTAGGGTATCACTTCTCGGTGATCCTCCTGCCCCCTGTCCTAGGGCCTAGGAGGATGCTTGGACATGCCCGCCCATATGCAAGTCAAGAAGTAGGTTGATCAGCTTGTTCTCCTGGGTACTAGCCCCTTACCCTGGAATCCTTCACTCCACATCCCCTCCCCTCTTTCTGCACCTGTACTGGGAATACCCATCTCTCTTCACCTAACTCACTCTTGCCCTTTAAGATGCAGTTAAGGCCCTGACTCCTGCAGGAGGCTTTCTCTGATTACCCCACACAGCTTGTCTACTCTCTCTGTTCTAGTACCAATCCCGTGGGACTCTTTTTCTGTCTCTTCTACTAGATTCCATGCTTCTCATGGGCAAAGCTGAGGATTGTTAGCTTCTGAATGCAGTTGAGACACAGGATGTGTTTTAAAGAAACAAATGAAACCGAGGAAAGAGGCCTGGGACCCTAAAACAGGAAAATGGGATCAAGTTCTGTTTTTTTTTTTTTAAAACCATGTCCCTCAGCAGAGACCATCCAAAGAACTAGAGAACAGAAACTAAAAGAAATCTTTACATTTTTTACATGTCTACATGAGATTTCCTTAAAAGATCTCTACTGCTTAAAATAATAATAGTAACAAGAAAGAAAGTAAATAAGTCTACTAGCCTGGCCCAGTCCTCTCACTTGATAAGAAAGGTGAAGGAAGTGGAAGGGTAGAATAGGGAGGGCCTTGCCTATGCAAGTGCACAGTCAAGGCCAGCAACAGGCCACAAATCCAGAGCCCCCGACAACCCTACCCAGGGGCTCCTGCCCAACAATGCCTTCAGTGAGAATTAAAGAGAAAATAAACCTCGCACAACAATTTCTAATGCTCATTTTATTTCAACAGTCAACCATCCCCAGAGAAGAAACTGCTGATGTCACAGGTGATTCAGAAGCACCATTCCATTCCCTGGAAACGGCATCAATGCTTAGGAACAGCCTACTTTTTAAAGTTGGCAATTGCTATAAAAACATCAAATAGTCAAACTTTAAAAGATTTTTTTAAACCAGAAATGATGCCTATAATGGCTTAAACATTATGGAGGTATATGCAGCCCCAGCGGTCAGGATGCTTGCTGGTAAAACACCCTGGAGAAGGGGTGAGGGGCAGTGGCCAGGAAGATGGCAGGAGACAGAGCAGCAAGGCAGGACGCTGCAGAACCTGCTGTCAACGTCCCTGGTCTTGGTTGCTCGCTCCAGCCACCTGGATGGGCTGGAAGCTTGATGTCTGTGGTGCCCCCAGGCCCTGGGGACCAGGCAAAGGCCGCAGAAGGTTGAAATAGATGGTACCTCCTGGAGCGGGGTCTGAGGAAATCAAAGACCACCTCTGGGGCTCAGTCCGATAAATGGCAGTGCAACCCAGGGCCAGTTAAATTCATTCCTAAATGGGAGCTTCCTCCAGCCTCCTATTCCTCCAGAGCCCTGGCCCTCCCCTATGATATCTTCCTCCACACTCCTCCTTTAACCGCACAGGACTGAGAGAACCTTAGCAGTCACCCTCCTTCCTCCTATGTTGAACTGGGAATCTGCTGCCATCCATACCTATCAACATCCTTCCCCCTACACATCATGCATACAGACAAGAAAATCATTGCTGTCACCCCCCTGACATCCCACTCTTCTGGCCTGGAGGGGCAGGCCTGGGGCCTAGTCGGACTGCTCCTGAGATGATGGCTGGCTGGGCCCACCCAGCACCTCCGCATCCTGGTCATCTGTAAAGGACAAAGAAGGCAGCTGGATTTAGAAAGAGGGAAAACTATCTGTTTGCTGATGCAGATTTTCAATAAGGCTGTCTCATCATTCCCAGTCCCTATGGAGAATGAATTTCATTTGCTAGGTATCAGGAGACTGGAATCCTAGCCCTGGCCACATGATACAGACTCAAGTTCCAGCTCCAGTTCTGCTCCTCACAATCTGGGTGGCATTAAGTAAGATACTCCACAGCTCTGAACCTCAGCTTCTGCTTCTGTAAAGAAGATAATGCCCACCTTGCATCGGTAGCAGGGAGAGTGAGTGAAGCAGTCAGTGATAGCCAACCTTCACTAATGCCTTCATTGCTTCAGGTTCTTTTTAATCATCAGAATAACCTCATGAGGTAGGACCATTATTAGTCCACTTTTACACGTGCTGCAGCTGAGGTACCAGGGAGTGAATTAGCTTTCCCAGGTTACACAGCTGCTAAGTGCTAGAGCCAGAACTCATATACAGGCCACCCAGCACCAGGCCAGCGGCTTCAAGCCACACTGTACCACCTCTCTAGCTACTGGGCCTAGGCATCACACACACAGCAAGTGTGCAAAAGGCCTCAGTTTCCTCTTCAGTAAAATGAGGATGACATAACCTGACTCACCTAGTGCCTAAGATGGTTCTGACAGTCATTTTAAAGACCTTGTTGAGTTTGCCAGCCCTTTCCAAATCACATGAGCCTCAGGGGAAGATTGAAAGGAAAAATCATCCTAGAGCATTTAAAGCTGCAAGGGCCCTCAAAAGAAAATCCAAAGCACTTTCACATCCAGAACTTCATTTGACTATCACAGTAACCCTGTAAGGGGGCCATTTTACAGTTGAAAAGACTGAGGCCTGAATGCCCAAGCTCACCCAGTGTACCAGTGGCAGAGCTTGTAACGGACAGAGTCTATATTTCCTGGTCTGGTTTTCTCTGAGTGGCCTGGGGCAGAGGAACAACCCCACCAACCCCAAACTGGCTCCAGACTACTACTCAGCATCTACTGCTTCCCTAAGCAGAGAGGCCCTACCCCCGCCAGAGGCCTGACACCTCTGGTCTTTCAAACAAACCATATGCGTGCCATCCTCCGAACCTTTGCCCACAGTGCTGATAAGGTGAGGGAATAAGCATTAGATTGGAGTCAGACAGAGAACTCTGCTCAACTCCCAGCTCTGCCATTGACATCGACAGGAACCTCTTGGGGCCTCAGTTTCCTCACCTAGAATCCCATTCCCACCTCCCTTAGTGCTTGTTTATGGGGACTGAGGGGCATAAGAAAGAACTTATCCCAGGGCCCAGCACATTTTAAATTCTATGTCCCTTCTCTCCATAGCCACTTCAGATTAGGTCCCCCTTCCTCCAGAAAGTCTTCCTGGCTCTTCTGGGGGCTGGAAGACTAGTGCTCACTTACCAGTGTTCTCTCTCTCTGTATCAGACAGCATGGTCAGCGAGAAAGGTGATGGAGGTGGAGGAGGAGGTGGCGGCGGGAGTAAGTGGAGTGCAGAGAGGAAGCCTGGTGGAAGAAATTGGGGCTGCAGCGGCGGGGGTGGGGGTGGGGGTGGGGGTGGCGGGGGAAGTGGAGGCGGCTGGTAGTAGCTCGGCTGGAAGTCTCCCACTGGTTCGGACACCTGCAGTGCACATGTGGCAGAGAGGTAGAGAGGGAGAGAGTTAGCCAGATGAGCTGATCAAATATGGCTCTTGTTCCCTTGAATGGGGGACTCCCTATGGGGTAGATTCACTTCTGTGGCCCCAAACACCTAGGCACAGGGCACTTGGAATGAAGCCTTCAGCAAACACCTTCCAAATGGTTGAAGGCAAGAAGGAATACAGGCACTCTCAGATAAGCCCGGGCAACAGCTGAACCGCAACACCGAGCCCTTCTGTATATGTCAGTAGTAGTATGCTTAGATCCTTACAACCCTAGGGGGTGGGTGCTATTACTATCCTCCCTGTAATGATTAAAAATGTGAGATGAAGCTACAGGCCCAGGGCACCAGAGCTGCTAAGTGACAAAGGTAGAACTGGATCCCAAGTCTGTGTGACTCCACTGGCCACTCAGCTGACCCCTGTTCGGCACTGCTCTGTGCTGAGGAAGGGTCTGAATGCATCCCAACCCCATAGAGTCCCCTTGTCTTGACATGTAGTGACAAACTCAAGTGTCAGGGGGCCTTTGGGAGAAGAAGTCAGCAACCTGGGTGTAGTGCAGCTGTTACTGTGGCAAGGGAAGCTGGAGGACTTCAGGCAAGTGGCTTCACTGACCAACCCTTCTGTGTTTCCGTTCCTTCTTCAGTAGATAGATGCTAACCCCACACCACAATAGCACAAGGCCCAATGAAAGGCTCTGGAAGGGGGATGACCACACAGCTCTGAGCTTAATTGGGAAAGATAGGAATGTTATAAGGAATAATAATGAATTTTGGATGTAATTCCTATTATTTACTTCTCCACCTAGATACTTCAGAGCAGCACTTCCCAAGCTGCTCCCTGGTGTCCTACAAGATACTTCTAACTGTTCTTTTTTTTTTTTTTTTTTAAGACTAGTCAAGTGCAGTAGTGAGAAGGGGGAAAAGTAGTAGAACAAGCAGTTCAATCTGTAACTGACTATGAACAATCAAGTGAAATAACTTACTACCTTCGGACCAACCCTAAATGTTCTTAAAAGTGCTCTTAGTCAAGTGAGTTTGAGAAACCTCACATTGGAGGGTCACACATGAGCATAGGTAGTCTGCAAAAATCTCCTTTGATTAATCTAGCACGTCCTAACTTTATTTGACCATAAGGAAGGGAAGAAAGCCCACTTTTAAGTACCTGCTATGTGCTAGACCCTGTGCTAGGCATTTTACATGTATCATACCTTATTTATCACTTATCAGCAGCCTTGTGACATAAGTTCTCCCACCCTATTTCAGAGACTAAGAACCTGAGTGAGGGCTTCAGAGATCAGCTAACTTCCCCAGGTCACATGGCTAGGAAACAATGAAGGTAGGATTGGACCCTAGGTCTGTCCAAATCTAAGGCTGTGCTCTTCTGGGAAGAGAAGAGCAGAGAAATCAGAGCAGCAGAAGGTGGGGCAGGGACAGGAAGAGGTTTCTGGGGATCATCTCCATGCCTAGGCAGGGGGCAGGAGGACAAGGATGAAAGTAATTCATAGGCTCTTGGGTTTGAAACAGCCTCACAAATAAATGTCTGATCCTTTCTCCAGTCGTGAGGGGGTAGAAGGGGGGATTACTAGTGCTTTAATTCCAAGCTGCTCAGCCAAGTCTCTCCCTGGATCACAGCTCCTGCCTGGGGCCTGTGGTAGCAGCTCAGGCCCAGATAAACCAACTGAGATCACACTCTTAATAAAGGCCGTCTGGCAGGCCTGTCAATCAGAGCCCTGCCGTGGACGCCAGGCTCTAGGCTTCTGTGTGAGCAGACGGAGTGTGCTCCACTTGGCCAGAGCCTCTCTCTTTGTGTGGAGGCTAGATATGCCTTGCTCTCCCTGGGCTGCCACAGAGTGGCCAAAGGCAGCACCCACAGATGTCAGGCAGGGCAGTGGTGACAGTGCATATCAGGAGCTGTGCGTGTTCTGCCTCTGGGTGAGACACACCTGGGCAACAGGAAGTGCTTGGGCTGGAGTCAGGTGACCGAGATCCATGTCCTAGCTCCATCACCAACCAACTGTGTAATCTGAATCTCAGTCCCTCATTCTCCAGTTCTGAGACCTTGGACAAAATCTTTTCTGAGTCTTTTTGCCTGACTACAATGGGGTAATATTTGAAGGTTCACATAGGGTCTGGAGGTATCCTGGAAATTATCAAGGCCAGTGGCTTTCAAACTTTCTTCCCTTGAGTCAATGGAAATTGATTTATAAGTACAACTTATGGTATCTAAAACAGACAGAAGAGATGCTGATGCTCCTGGGGCTGAGTAGGACCCAGGAGCCTATGCGCCCAACCTGCCCAGGCACAGCTGGAACTCCAACGGATGGATCCACACTGTGGCGAATGACTTTCATTATGTAAATAACAAGCTTTCATCTTTCTTCCTAATCCCATTCCATATTAAATGAAGAAGCTTACTCTCTTCTCCCCCCTCTCCACCCTCCACCTAAGGGAAACATCTCTATAGAAACCATGGTTAGGCTTTTAGCTCTGAGGGAGGAAGTAAAGGTAATGGTGGTCCCTATTTCCATGAACCTGCTCTGCATTTGAGCCAACCTTCCCTACAGGTCCAGCCTACAGGTCCAAAGTCAGGACTGGTCACCCAGCCTCTCACTGTCCTGCAGTCCTGATGGCCCTCAGAGGTTGCCAAAAGGTAAAGGGCTTATAACTATCCTAGTCTGGAAGGAGCTGGTAACCAAGACACAAAAACGTAGCCACTCCTCCCTCATACTCCACACAACAGGGTGACCTGACTTTTTCCACACTTGGCATTCAAAACTCCAGGCTTAAAGAGAACACCAGTTAGTAACTGACCATTAATCTTATAAAAGAGTTGTATTTTATTATTTCAACAAACATTTCCTAAGGTGACAGGTGTTCAGCAGAAGGTTTCTATATTTTTCATGACTCAGCTCAAATGCCACCACCACCTCCTGAAAGCCCTCTGCAATCTCAAGTGGGCTATATCTATGGGCAGAGAACCAACATATGGTCCTGGCTCTGCCCTGAACTCTGTGGCCCTAGGAAAATGATAGTCACACTCTGGTGCCCAGCAAAATAAAGGTCTCTTCTAGCATCAGCAACCCATGAGTAAAGGCTAGTGTTTAGCCCCAGTCTCCCAGAGCCTTTTAGTCTACAAACCCAAAAAGCACATGCCACAGCCCAGGCTGAGCGGTGCAGACTTGTCTACACGTGTGCACTCCCAGCAACACACATGATACCGGGTCAATGCTGCATCCCTCCTGCCTGCGTTCAAGGGCTGGCACAGAGTGGGCACACCATTTATGACAACTGGCTTCCTGGGACTGATAATCCATAAAGGCAGCAAGGGCAGCTGGGATAAGAAAGAACTTGGAAAGGAGTGAGGGATGGGACTCACCAAGCCTCCTCCATGGTAGAGGCTGCAGGACACATGCCGGAAGCCTGGCTGCAGGGGGATCCCCGGGGCTGGGGGTACATCCTGGTAGCCCAGTGGGAACGGGCGGTAGGGATGCATCGGGTACAGCTTGGAAGGCTCTCTCTCCAGGTACTCAGATCCCATCACACAATCAGAGTTGACGCTCAGTGGGGGCCCTGAAGAAGGCAAGCAATGGGGGAAGTGTTAGAAACACACAGCTGGGAAAAAGAGCATCACACAGGACTGTCAAGGGTGGCAGCATAACAAACACATATCCACTTACAAAGAACTCCCCCAGCCATTACGCGTTGGCCTCACTGCTTTTTAATCCTTCAGCCATGTCCCACTGCTCTTAGAAAAAGTTCTCAGAGCAGCCACGCACCCCAGTGGGGCTGGTTCCTGCCACAACCTCATCCTGTCCTCTAACCCAACCACCTCCTGCTGACGGTCGGGCCCAAGGCCCTTGCAGATGCCGTCTGCAGCGCCTGGCAGGCTTTCTCTCCTCACCCCACCAGGCCTCCTGAAGTCCCCAGTGCTCAGCTGTGCCTCTTCCTTCAGGCCACAGCTAACCCACCAATTATTAGGGCTCTGTACACTGATTTATGTGGTTCTTTGATCCACCTCGTCCCTCCCACGAGGACAAGACCCCCACCTCCTCACCCCCGTGTCTGGCACGTCGTATTTAGTAAGCGTCTGGCATCTGTTCATGCGTTCAGGGAGGGAACGAGGACAGGCACCCTGTGTCCTCGGAGAGGGGGCTTCCCCCAGGGTTGCTGTTTCAGGCCTGTCTTCCCTGTCAGACACCCAGTTCCCTGGGGACCTGGAGTTTCCCTGAAAGCCCAGAAGGCAGAGAGGACCTTCAGAGACCCGCAGGCCGACTCCCTAAGCACACGGAAGGGAAAGGCCGCCGCCAGAAGGGGCTCGCCCAAGGCCAGAAGGCGGGCAGCCCGAGCCCCCCGGCTCAGACCTGTGCCCTTGCACCACGCTGCCGTAGGGACGACACCAAGAAAACACCTCCGCGCCCAAAGACGCCGTTTCTAACACCGCTAACCGCCCCGTGAGCTGCATTTAACTCACGCTCGTTTTGAGCCCGGGGCCTCCTGAAGTATGAGTAACTCGTACGCGTCTCTTCACCCCGGGAGCCGCGTGAACTATTTCAAGTTGAATACAACTCACGCACAGAACACAACAGAAAATAACAAAGTTTTCATTAAATTAGAAAGGATCATTTTGTTTTCCGAGCTTGTATTCTATTTTCGTAATAAAACACTGTGGCGCCACGGAAAAATTTTTTTCTAGTGTGGCAGTGTGTTAAAAGCCTCAAATGTACATGTGACTTAAAATTGTACCTCAAGGGCCGGGCACAGTGGCTCACGCCTGTAATCCCAGCACTCTGGGAGGCCGCGGCGGGAGGATCGTTTGAGCTCATGAGTTCAAAACCAGCCTGAGCCAGAGCGAGACCCGTCTCTACTAAAAATAGAAGAAATTAGCCAGGCATGGTGGCACATGCCTATAGTCCCAGCTACTCAGGAGGCTGAGGCAGGAGGACCGCTTGAGCCCCGGAGTGTGAGGTTGCTGTGAGCTAGGCTGACGCCACGGCACTCTAGCCAGGGGCAACAGAGTGAGACTGTTTCAAAAAAAAAAAAAAATTATACCTCAATACTGAAAGTAGCAAGATATAAAGTACAATGTAATTTATGCAAAAGGTGAGGGGAGAAAAAAGAAGCTGACCAACCGTTCTCACGAGGGCAGTAGAGAAGCTGTGCGAGTACCGTCCACAGAAATGGCGGGAAGGGGTGCGCAAGCGCACTGGGCCAGCACACAGCTGAGGGGAGGAGCCTCCAGACTGCGGCAAGGAAAAATGCGCAGGCGCAGTCACAGTTGAGCTAAACCACCCCCAGGGAAACTTTGGAGGCGGAGCCTCCAGCCCAAGAAAAGGGCGGGAAAGAGGTGCGCAAGCGCAGTAACACTGGTCCCCTTACGGCATCCTCGTGGAGGCGCCATTGCTAAGCCGAGTGGGGCCCATTTTACCTTGCAAGCTGGAAAGGCAAAAACTGCGGCTAAATGTTGAAAGCCCACTGTACCACCCGTTCCTTTCTTTCTACTTTTTTTCCTTTTTGCAAAAAGTCACCCAAACCAAAGGTTTGTCAAGACAGTTTCCGTTACCTCTGGAAAACATTTCCCACCCAACCCTCTACCCCGGAGGCCGATGCGGGAAGGCTGGGCCGCCAGCGGGAGGGCTGCAGCCCAGAGCCCGGGAATCTTACCCAAGTCGGCGATCGGCGGGCCGGGCATGGGCCACAGTGGCCTGCGCAGCTCCAGGCGGCCGTAGCCTCCGCAGCCTCCGCTGCCTGCGGCCTCCGCCGCGAGCTGGGGCCCCACAGGGTAGGGCATCGCCAGAGCGGCTCGCTCGCTCGGCCCCACGTGGCCGCGGCCCCCCAGAACTGGCTGGAAGGCGCTCGGGCCGGGGCTCGGGCCCCACGCAGGCCTCTCGGCGGCGTCTCCTGAAGCGGCCAGCGGAAGCAGCGGGCGGAGGCTTGCGCCTGGGCCAGCGGCCGAGGCCCCGGAGGCCAGCTCCAGCCCCTGGGCGCCCAGGGCCACCCCCTCCTCCTCCTCGGAGGCCTGCCTCTTCAGCATCTTCTGCGCTGCCATGATCTTCTGGCGCTCGGTGATCAGGTAGCACTTCTCACAGACGCACTGCTTCCAGCGGCACTTGCCCGCATGGCCCTTGACCGGCACCAGGAAGCCATGGTTCCGGCACCTCGAGCACTTGGGGGTGCGCAGCATCTTGTCGGCCAGCTTGGCAGAGTCTGCCTTCATAGCACAACCGCCACCTCTGGGAACTGCAGAGCGAGTGAAGCAGGGACGAGCGGTGTCCCACAAGTCCCTGGTGCTGGGGACTTGGATACACTTGTAACAAAGCAGCTCTCAGTGTGTCCCAGGAACTGCTGCAAGACTTTTGCATTTTTCCGTTTTTTGGGTGCAAAATTTGGAGTTTCTGTGCCTTGGGTAATTAAGTGCAAAGAATTGAATTGAATAAATTCTTCATGGGATGATATTGCATGTGTGTCATTTGGGTTATTTGAAGTATTAGGCATTTAATTTTCCAAACTCTCTATTCCCGCCACTCAGTCAGTAACGTATTTTGTAAATTCAAAAAAGGCGGAGTGATATTCAGTGGCCCACGGATTTAAAGTGCCAGCGGCACGTAGCTCTCAGTAAACCAATTCCAGTAGAAAGGCATTGTGAGATACAAACCGTGTTTCTCCTCCCCAAAGCTGCTGCTTCTGCTGAATTTCATTTCTCTCCCCTACAGAGAAGCAGCCAGTCACAGTGATGCTTCTAGAATATTCTCAAAAGCTCAGTGCAGCGTGCTGATTGCTCAAGGGTGTGCCTATACAGGAATTCCCGTTTCTTAAGAGTCTTGTTGGTATAGAAATGCATTTCTGGCACATAGCATATTGCTGTTGATGCCTTCCAAAGTAAAGCACATTTAAAATGTTTTAAAGAAAAATAGGATGTTCTAGCAATAGCTTGAATCATTGCCTTACTTTGCCATGAATTTAGCTATCCCTGTAAAGCAACCCAAATCTTGGGACAGCTGTAAAGCTCGCACAAACTTTGTAGTTTACCCAAGGTCATTAAATTAATTCAAATTCTTTTTTGATAGAAATTTGTGACATCTTGAGGTCTTTTTTTTTTTTTTGAGGTCCAAATAAAAGACAAAAAAAATGAGCCAGTAACACCTAAGTTGAAAAACTTATAATTGTAGGATTTCATATTTAAGGAAGTAGTGATGGTTAATACTTGGCTACACCACGTGCATTTTTTATTGCCCTTTCTTTGAAATTCTCTTTCTAGTGGTAAAACGGTAGAAGGGCCTGGTGTCCACATTGATTTTCCTGAGTCTCTGATGCATCTGTACTTTGCATTCTCACTGGCTGCCTCGGAATAGGAAATGGTTGCCATCCTGAGGCTCATTAGACACTGGAAAGCTTGTAAAGTCTTTTTCTGCTTAAAATACATACATATATATATACTTCTCAACTTAATAAGAGGGCAAAAGTATATATTTCTTGTATTATTTGGCTCTTCAGGAATTTCACTGGTAGCTTTGCATCCATTTAAAGAGGTCTAGGTTTATCTCTGCTTTGTTCTAACAACCTCTATGTTAAGTTTTTATTTTAAAAATATGGTTGCTTAGATAAAAGACAGGCAAGCCCTTTTTCTGACTCCACCCAATTCCAAATGTACAGTTTTTTCACTGATCTTGTCATTTGAAAATTCTATGTAAAAAAATCACAATTTCAATACTGCTGTCAAAAAATCTGGGGCATACACTGCATTGTTTCATTATACTCCAAACTGTATGGTCATTTTCTGCATTATCAAATTTAAATTTGAATATCAGGTGACATTGGATAATAAGGCCTAAAAAGGAAAACTACTCATTTGTATTTCATGCTTGACCACCCAAGTTCTCTTCATTTTCTCATTAATGATTTAAAGGAACATCCTATTCAAAGCAAGCTATTCGAGTTAACACATTTAGTCTTGTTAACTACAAAATGCTTCCACATTCACTTGATAGCTTTGAGGCAAAATACACCCAAAGTGACATGAATTTGCATAGTGCTTTGAGAACACTAATAAACAACCATGTATCTTTTTAATCAGTAGTCACATTATAAGATGTAAAAACCCCAAGGTTTATACAGTAAACAAATCTAAGAAGAAAAAGACTGGTTTATTTCTCCATTTCCCCCGAAGTCTTAATTTGTGTAGGTAAATTTCAACAGAGCTTTATTTCACTCTTGGAAATTCAGTCAAATTGATAGTTTGGTTTTATTTAGATTGATGGCTGATTATTTCCCAGGCTGCTGCTGTTTTAAAAACACATATACAAGAAATAATGGACTTAAACAGAGCTCTAGAACAAAACGGTCTGACAGATCTCTACAGAACATTCTACCCAAATAAAGCCAAATTTACGTTCTTCTCATCAGCCCATGGAACTTTCTCCAAAATTGATCACATACTAGGCCACAAATCAGACTTCAACAAATCAAAAAAAAAAAAAAAAATAGAAATTATACCATGTATCTTCTCTGACCATAGTGGTATAAAATTAGAGTTCAATTCCAACAAAAATACTCACCATCTCACAAAGTCATGGAAATTAAACAATCTATTGTTGAATATTGGGTCAAGGAGAAAATACAGAGGGAAATCAAGAGTTTCTTCAAACTAAATGATAACAGAGACATAAGTTATCAAAACCTGTGGGATACAGCAAAAGCATACCTGAGAGGAAAACTAATAGCAATAAAGGCTCACATCCAAAAAACAGAAAGCTTAGAAATTGACAACCTAATAAATAGACTCAAGGAATTGGAAAAGGAAGAGCAAACCAATTCCAATCTTAGAAGAAAAGAAATAACTAATATCAAAGCATAACTAAATGAAATTGAGAACAAGAGATTTATACGGAAGATCAACAAAACCAAAAGCTGGTTTTGTGAAAAGATAAACAAAATTGACAGTCCTCTTGCTAGATTGACAAGAATTCAAAGGGAAAGGACTCTAATAAACTCAATTAAAAATGAAAAAGGAGAGGTCACAATAGACACCACAGAAATACAAAACATTATTTTTGATTACTATAAAAACCTATATGCCCAAAAACTACATAATGAGGAGGAAACGGACAAATTCCTGGACACATATAACCTCCCTAAGTTCACCCAGGAAGTAACAGAATTTCTGAATAGACCAATCTCAAGCTCAGAAATTGGAGCAGCAATTAAAACCTCCCCAAAACAGAAAAGTCCCAGACCAGATGGCTACACTTCAGAGTTTTACCAAACATACAAAGAAGAACTCATACCTATACTAACAGAAATTATTCCACAACACTAAGAAAGATGATATCCCTCCTAATTCATTCTACAAAGCCAATATTACCTTGATATCAAAGCCAGCAAAGAACACAACAAAAAAAGAAAACTACAGACCAATATCCCTCATGAATATAGATGCAAAAATCCTCAACAAAATTTTAGCAAATCGAATCCAACAGGACATCCAAAAAATAATTCATCATAACCAGGTGGGCTTTATCCCGGAGATACCGGGCTGGTTCAACATACGCAAATCTATAAATGCAATTCACCACATAAATAAAAGCAAGAACAAAGACCATATGATTCTCTCAATACATGCAGAAAAAGCATTTGACAAAATCCAGCACACCCTATGGTAAAAACTCTTAACAAAATAGGCATAGTGGGACATACCTTAAAATTATTAAGGCCATATACAATATGTGCATTTTAAACTCAGGAATATAGTGTTGCAGAAAGAACCAGACAAGTTGGATTGCATTTCACAAAAGTTTACCGGATGGACTTCTATGTGTCAAGTATTCTGCTAGCTGCTGAGGATATGAGGTAAGAGTCTCATTCTCTACTGACTGAGCTAAAAGGGCAACTGGGATATGAGATTAAACAAGTTTGGTGCAGCCTTCTTCCCAGAAGCATTCTTTATCAAAGCCTACAGGCAAGAAAACATGCAATTCTACAATGTAATATGCTCTTTCATAGGAAAAGGCCAGTTTTCTGTGCGTCATTGAGGAAAGCTTATTCCACATGGAAGAATTGCTTCAAAGCTTCAGAGGTGAAAGGATGCATTATGAACCTTAGAAAGTAAAAACAAACAAAGAAAAAACAGGTCATTGTAGATTACAAAGAGGAAGTGATGAGAGAGGAAGCTGGCCCCACTGCCTGAATCACATCATTCAGGACTTTATAAACTCTGAAAAAGAGTCGGTTTATATCAGAGTCAATGGGGAGACATTAAGGGCTTCGATTGGTCATGTGGCTTCAGTATTGGGAAGAGCAATATTAAAGGCATAAAAATCAACCAAGGGCTTTATCAACAATCTTGACAGGAGATTACAATGATTTGTGCTAGTAAATGGCTGTAGGGATGAAGAGCATTTTCTTGTCTGGATAACTAGATAAGGTGAGACACCATTTTCTGAGAGCAAAGAAAAAAGAATCAGCATTGCCTGAGCAGATGTTACATTAGATTTTGGATAAACTGAGTCTGAAGTGCTCTCGGTCTTCAAGATGAAGGTATATGGAAAGAAGTGCAATGTGCAGCTTTTATGTAGGTTGATGATTTGGGAATAATCTCTTTTGAAATGGTTATTGAAATCATGAAAGAGGAAATCACACACAGTATATATAGAGTGGAGAAAAAGAAAAGAAACAAGGATAGCACTCCAGTGAATGCTTATATTTGGGGAAAGGAGAGAGAAAGAAACGTCTGGGAAAAAAAAGACCAAAGAATTATGACAAAGGTGAGATGAAGAGCAAAAATTGTAAAATAGAACATATAAACAACTATTTCTAGAAATGTGACACTCGATGGAGGATAAAGTGAACATTAGTTGGGAGAGGAAGGTGAGAATGAAAAATGCTATATTTTATTATGTTTAAATACTCGAGAGAAGGAACCCTTGCAACAAAGAATCTGTGATACAAGGAGGAGGAGTGGTTGTGGTGGAGTGGTGACTGATTGAAATAAATTTCCAAAATAGATGGAGGAGTTGCGAGCCAAAGTATCAGGAAGTTCAGATGTGAGCAAGAGGACTCACACTACTTTCTTGCCACATGGCCACAGAGAAAGAGAGAAGGCTCGTGGATATGGATGATTTTTTTTTTTTTGGTTGGCATTGCCAGAAGTTGAGATAATTCTAATCTGATGTTTTCTACTTTCTTTGTCAATTAAGAAGCAAGATCATATGCTATGAGTGAAGTGGAAATTGTGGGTTCCGAAGTTAGAGAAGAATGGGAGACCTGAAGTTGTCTCTTTGGAAAACTGAGAAAGACCTCACTAGGAAACCATAAATATATTGCTGAACAGCACTGAGGGTCCAGTCAAAGTTGAAGACTAATTATTTCCAGTGCCTTAGATCTGCTTGGTTGAGTGATTTCCTCATCAGTGTTGAGCATCACAAGATAATTGGATAGTGGCAGGTTTGTAATTTTGCCAGGCAGATATCATAAATGCACAAAGAGATAAGTTAGGGAAGAAAATGTATTTTCCTGAGCATATTTGAAGTGATAGACCATTGAATCTAAATTCTTTTCAAAAGGAAGTGAATCCAAGAAGACATTGATAACTTTACAAAAAACAAACAAACAAACAAAGAAACAAACAAAAAAACACTAGGCACTAGAGAGCCTGTAAGCAGAAAACAGGTATAGAAAAATAGATTTAGTGACTACCCAGGCAGGAAAGCTATGGAATCTGCTGATTAAAAAACAACAAAGGAAAAACCCCACACCAAATCATTTCTATGTAAATGGTGCATATTTCATTAAGAACATTTGACTTTATAGCCTAAAAACTGCCATTTAAAAGGGGTATATGATTAGATTAGATGTATAAATATATTTGCATAGAGAGAGTTACTTAATGTTTTTTATTATAATTTTTTTAAAAGGTTGAGATTTCCTGTCAAAAAAAGAAATTCACTACAAACTGTCTCCAAAAAGGAGTTTCAATGTTGGAAGCAAATGTTAATGTAGGTCTAACACTTATAGATAAGTAGTAAAGATAACACAGGGTGAAAATTGTTCTCATGCTAGATCTGACTAGACTAGAATGAGCATACAAGAAAAGTCCAGTGCTGTCTATAACACATCTTAAAAAATATTGAAAGAGAGAGGTTTTAGGTTATTATGTAATGCAATATTACTGAATTCATGAGCAGAAAATGATGATACTTCTTTAAGGCCTTGCTGTTCCTTTTCAGAGAAAATGTAAGACTTGAGAATCTTGGATGGCAGAGCCATGGGATGACAGAAACATGGAACTTGTAAAAACCGAATGACCATCAGAAAGTCACTCAATCTTAATCTACCCTAGTCTCCTAAGTGGTTTGACTTATGAGACTTTTGGAGGAATAACATGAGTTAATAAATGTGTGTAAAATGTTTGTGACTGTGAGAGTGTTGCTTGAAGTATTACTAAAATTTTGAGATAATTAATAAAGATGCATTTTATATCTTCAAAATGTTTATGAGAATTTTTAGATGCTATTGTACTTCAAGAATATTTATAGGGCTTATAACAGTAATATCTCACAATAATTGACTCTCTTACAAGTGTTATATATAGTGCCTAACAAGTGATAGATATTATCTAATTTTATTCTCTCAAGCCTATGATTTAGGTAATATTATAGCCATTATAATCATATAATCATAATCACATTTTATAAAAGATGAAAATGAGGCTTAAAAAACTTAAATGATTTAGCCAAAGTCACTCAGCTGATATTTGATTCTTGATCTACCTAGTAAGTCTATACTTCAGGCAAAACCCAAAGGTGAACTTATTACTAAAATTTTAAAACAGAGTTCAATGATATTTGATGATACCGTATCAATAAGAATATTTTCAGTTGATACATGCTTTACAAATACACTTTAAGTAACAGTGATAAACTAGCAAAAGTAATAAATATGCAAGATTATAAATCTCTCTATAAATACAAAATAAATTCAATAATCAAGGATAATTGGTTTATTCATTGTGAGTCATTCTATTAGATAAATTTGTACAAAGTATGTTCTGTACTATCTTGTACTCAAATTATCATGGCAAAACACAACAAGCTCAGATAATTTTTACTCATTAACAGTCCGCTGGTTTGCTCTCACTCCTCTGGACAGACTGTGCCCTTGAATAGGGACTGGTGAGGTTAGGAGTCATCCTTCTGGTGACTTCTTCCAGGCAAGGAGGCCTCAATAATTATTTATCCACTAAGGAATGTTAGGTCAAGTAATACTTAATGCTACTTTCCATTTTCATTTATTTATTTATTAATTGGCAAATTAAAGTTGTATATATTTATCATGTGCAACATGTTTTTATATATGTGTACCTTGTGGAATGGCTAAATCAAGCATAAAATAAATGGATTGCCTCACATATGTACTTACTTTTTGTGGTGAGAACAATTAAAATCTACTCCCTTAGCAATTTTCAAGTACACAATGCATTGTTATTGACTATATACACTATGTTGTATAATGGATCCTTTGAATTCATTCCTCCTAATTCAAACTTGTATTTTTTGACAAATATTTGCCTAATGCCCCCAAACCCCCAGACTATCGTAACTACCATTCTACTCTCCCTTCTGTGAGTTTGAGCCTTTTTTAGATTATACAAATAAGTGAGATCAGGTAGAGTTTGTCTTTCTGTGCCTGCCCATTTCACTTAACATAATATCCTTCAGGTTCAATCATGTTATTGTGGGGGGCTTGGGCCTAGAAGAAAGGAAGGATGGATGGAAAGAATGTGAGCAGGGTGAATGAAGGGACAGGTGAAAATGCCTGCCCAACGGTGCTTATTTGCTGTGTGCCAAGGTCAGCTGAAAACAGCTGACCTGTATGGATGTTGTTAAAGAAATTGGCAAAGGGCTCTGACCTTTTGCACGTGTCCTTGAAAATAGGAGGAACTTAGCTGAGGAGGCCATTTTCTCTTTCAGACTTTGGCCTCTCCTCTTCTCTCTAAACACTACATGTTTCAGGTAATTATTCCTTTGCTACTGAGCACCAGAGCGAAAAGCTGCTGCTACAAATGGTGACCCCAACGTGATTCAGGAATCCACTGAATTCAGTGATCGTTTTAGTTTTCTGGACTGCAAGGGGAATCATCCTGGTAAGGGACAGTCCTGCCCGCTGCTTTGGGAAAGAGACCGACGTAGGTAGTTCAGAAGGGGATTTCCAATATGGGGCAGCACCTGACAAAAGATCAGAGAATTTATCTGTGCACTTTGCAACAACTCTTAAAGGCTGCCCAGTGTTCTGTCAAACCAAAAGCTTTACAAAAACTCTTACATACAGGAAGACAGCATTATCCCTGGTTCCCAGATGAAGGCACATGAGATTTAGAACTCTGGGAACAAGTAGGGGAGGTTTTTAAGAAGAATTTTATGCAGGGGGTTCTGGTGTCCCTTGCCATGTTAACTACATGGAGCCTGGTGCTAACAGCACTGACTCCCTTACATGTTCTTAAGGACTCTAATCTGTTGGAACCTGTTCCTCCTCCTCTGCCGTCTGCTCTGCCAGAGGAGCTGGTGTCCCCTGCCATAAAATTGCTGAATCCTGAGCCATTCTCCTCTCCACCATCACCTTCTGTGGTTCAACAGGAGGAGCAGCTTTCTCCTCCTCCTCCCCCCCCCCCGCCAAAAGGGGATCTCTATTCCTCCCCTGGTAAACCATCCGCTTTTCAACATTGCCTATGGGAGGGCCAATCTTTATGGGGATGAGATTTGCTAGAACAATGGAATCTTCTAACTACCCAGCCTTTTCATTAGGGGCCACTGTTCAGGTGCATCCAATACAACCCACACCTTTACAATGGACTACTCATTCACCCATCTGGATAGAGCAGTGGCCCATTAAGCAGGATAAATTAAAACATTTTAAATCTCTTGTCCAGGACCAACTTAAAGCAGGACACATAGAACCTTCCCTGAGCCCATGGGATACTCCTGTATTTGTCACACCTAAAAAGAACAATAAGTCATGTTTGCTACAAGACCTAAGAGCTCTTAATGCTATTATAGTCCCAATGGGACCCCTACAACCCAGCCTTCCCCAGCTGTGATTAATTGCAGAGATTGGGGTTTGATTATAAATGAGTTAACGTGGGAAGAGGATATGTTTGTGTTCAAACTTCTACAGATCCCAAGTGGTTCCCTTCCAGATGAGTTCACCTATGTAATGAGCTGGAAGAATCAACCCAACAAGCCAATTCCACAAATGAAACGTCTCTCCTTCCAGCCACCGCCTACTGGGGTCCCGCTACAACAGACACGTAACAACAACAATGATCATGTGGGGTCAATTGAAACAACTAGAGACACAGGCCTCAACTATGATGACATAATCTTACCCCAAGGAACATTTTTCTGGTGTATTTTGGCTATTGTTGCCCATAATAGCAGTCAGGTACCCTGAGGGCTGCTCTGCAGACTTTTTCTCCTTTTATTTCTCACAGGCAGTACAGCCACAGTTTATTGGGCTTTTGTCTTAAACCCACCTGTGTTTAAGCCACTAACATGGTGGGACTCGAAGATCCTTCTGTCTACCAATGACTTCACATGGACTGGAGGAGTATGGTTGCCTCCACGTTCCTGGCAGAGAAATGGAATAGACTGGCTTAATATCAGAGTCAGTAATTTATCATTCCTCCAATCCTCCTGTGTGTGTTAATTACTAACTTACATAATACAACATGGTGCATTCACATGATCACCCAAAAATATCTATATTATCAACTGGTCGTGCTTGTTGTTGTCACTTTCTGCCTCTTTTACTTTCTAGGATGACAGATCCACCAATTGATGACCTCCCAACGCCACTATGAAAAGACACTGGCTGAAGCTTACATCATTTTCCTACTCACATTCCATCTCTAATTTTAAATAAACAAAAAGGGGGCTGGGCCTAGAAGAAAGGATGGATGGATGGATGGATGGATGGATGGATGGAAAGAATGTGAGCAGGGTGAATGGACAGGTGAAAATGCCTGCCCAAAGCTGCTTGTTGCTGTGTGCAAAGGTCAGCTGAAAACAGCTGACCTGTATGGATGTTGCTAAAGAAATTAACAAAGGGCCCTGACCTTTTGCACGTGTCCTTGGAAATAAATATGGGAAGGAACTTAGCCAAGGAGGCCATTTTCTCCTTCAGACTTTGGCCTCTCCCCTTCTCTCTAAATGCTCTTTTGCATAATTATTCCCTCGCTACTGAGCACCAGACTTTTTAGTTTGCTATAATTCCATTTGTCTATCCCTGCTTTCATTATCTGTGTTGTTGGAATCATATCCAAAAAATTACAGCCCACATTCATATCATGGAACACACAATGGAATTCTAATAAGTCTATCAAAGGATTTCTCAGCACAAACCTTAACAGACCAGGAAAGAGTGGGATGATATGTTGAAAATACTGAAGGAAAATAACTGCCATCTAAGAATGTTACCTGGCAAAGCTGTCCTTCAGAGATGAAGATGAAATAGAGTTTCCCAGACACTCCAAAGCTGAGGGAGTTTGTTATCACTAGATCTACCTTATAGAAAATGCTAAAGGGAGTTCTCCAGGCTGAAAGAGAGTATACTAATCATCACAAAAGTATAAAACTCACTGGTAAAAGTAAGTACCCAATTGAGAGTACTCTAATACTGTAATGGTAGTGTATAAATCACTTACATCTTTAATATGAATGTTAATAGTCAAAACTATAAAAAAATAGTTACAATAATTTGAGGAACATACAATATAAAACAAACACATCAAAAACATAAATGTAGGTGGGTGAAGTAAAATTGTAGTTTTTGTATATAATCAAAATTAAGGTATTATCAGTTTGCAATAGTCAGTTATGCCTATAAGGTGTTTTTTGTAAGCCTTATGGTAACCACAAATCAAAAACCTGAAATAGATGTGCAAAAGATGGAAATTAAGGACTCAAAGCATACCACTAGAGAAAATCACTTAATCACAAAGGGAGATAGTGGGAGAGGAAGAAAGGAACCAAGAATTAACAAAACAACCATAAAACAATTAACAAAATGTCAATAGTAAGTCCTTACCTAGGAATAATTACCTTGAATGTAAATGGATTGAATTATCTAAACAAAAGACATAGAGTAGCTGAAGAGATTTTTCAAAATTAGCAATCAAGACCCAACTATATGCTGCCTACAAGAGACTCACTTCACATTTAAGGACACATGTAGACTGAAAGTAAAGGGATGTCACTTTATGTGTATAAATGTAGCTTTTATAAAGCTATTTCCTGTTTTCTAAGCTTTAATTGGAGTGAAAAACCACAGCATAATACTGATGTTGTGGTAATGGCTTTGTGATCTATAAAGTCAGATTTTTCAGGAAATGTGTATCATGTTTTCTATTTTTTAATGACTTTAATAAAAAACATAAAGAACCAATTATAAATATTATGTGAAATTAGTGAAAATTTAAAGCACATTAATTTATAGCAATAATAGATTTAACCTAATACTACAAATATCCTGAGGTTTATGAAAAGTAGGCAGAGTCTAAATCTTCTGAGAGAGACATCTTCCCTAAGCAAGGAACGATCTTGGATCCTAATCCATATTTGTACCTAGAACATTAAGGACAGCTTTGCTTTCCTTATCAGCCACATGGCTCTGCCTAAGCTGGTATAAAATGATGAGAAACAACATATGCTATATTCTATATGAACATACAGTGGTCTACCTAACATCTCCTTACTGTGAGCATCATCTTTCTCTCCCCCACTCCCTCCATCACCGTCCTATTGAGAGTTGCCAGTGGCCATCTTGAGGTTATGTGAACATTGGTTTGAAAATGAAGCCCTTCAGTTGAAAAGATGGAGAAGGAGATGGGGGTCATGGTGAAAGGATTCCTGCACTGAGCCAAGACTTCTAAATTACATGAGCTAATGTTTTTTGTTTTTTTTTTAATTTTCCAAACATGAGTTGTGTTTCTATAGTTGCTGAAGGAAAGAATCCTAATGAATATGTGTTTCTGCCTTTATAAGTTATAAATTTCTCTTTGAATCCTTTTGGTATCATTCTATTTTAGAGTAAAACACAAAAACAATTGTAGAGTTGAATGGTCATGCTACTCCTTGAGTAAGCCCATTCTAGACTGCTGTCCATTTTTAGGCTTTCCTGCTAAATGACCTCGTTTGTCAGAATAGACTGTTGAGCCAAAGATGAATTACAGATGCACTGGTGTAATGATCCTTGTACTTCTTGGGTGCAGCTGCATGGAACCTATAGCTCCTAGATGTACCACAGCCTTTATTCAAGTGTATCATATTAATACAAAAATGTTTCTCATGAGGCATGATGTGAAAAAAGGTGGTGGAGCATCAAGCGGTTTAGCTTCATAACTTACTTAGAAACCTGAACAAGTTTTACAAATTAAGCACAGATTCCTAGAGATTTTGATTCAGTAACTGTGAGTTGGATAAATTAATCTGTATTTTAAAAGTCCTCCAGATTATTCTGATTACCTCTTAGGTTAAGAAACATTGGACTAAATAACTCTTTCAAATTATGAGATTCAATTATTCCAAACCTGTTTGAAGTTCTGTTATGAAGTTACACCACATGGGGACATTAAATTTAAAAAATAGTTCATTAAAACCTGGAAAGTTTGTTAAAAAATGTTCCTGGGGATTCCTCTTTAGTCACCACCCAGAGCACAGCATTCCTGATAGCTTTCCTGAAATGTGCTATTTGAGGATGATGTTATACTTGATGAAGATATGTATGTGCATTACAAGAAGTATGCAACACTGAGTGACTTCCCCAAATGGCCTCACTTAATGTCCTTTCTGCAATGAGGTATATTAGCAAGTAGGATGATGGCAACAAGAAAAAAAAAATGCTGGTAGTTTTTACTTAGAAACCATGGGAAAAGGCATTTCCTTTTATGGTATGGTTTCATTCTCAAAGCATAAAGACAGAGCTTATCATATGTCACTGATGAATGAGTCCTTTTAGAGTTCCAGTCTTCATTGAAAGGAATAAAGTAACTCTGATGAAATATTAGTTTCTTATCCTTTATAAAAACCTTGGTTTGAGATCAAGATAAATGTGCAGTGTTGGAGCAGATTCAGGCTGACACATGGAATATGTAATAGTAAGGATCCTAAATAAAAGATAGCCATCTTGGCAAGACAATCAGTGTGATGCAAGATAAACACCAAAATTCTTAAGGATGCCTTCTTTATTTTGGAATAATTTCCTTTGTCAAATTCATGCTGGGTATTCCAAATTAAACACTGGCAAGCAAGGTCATCCGAGGCAACCTGGCATGAAATAGAATGAGACTACAAGTCATATTAAAGTGCTATCTTATCAAAACTTCAAGTTATCAGATTCAAATAAACATAATTCAGTTAGAGTAAGTGCAGGTCAAAATGTAACACTGATGACAGATAATTAATTCTCCATGAAAAATACTTCAGAAGATGTCAAAGTGCTTGTGTTCATACTCTAAAAACAAATCAATAATTCTTGGTATTTTCAATGCCTATGTTAATTGGAATCACACAGTTTACCATGTTATTGACTAATAATCCAATGTTTATGCAACATTAACTCCATTGTGCACACTCTATGTATTAGATTCATGAAAACATATTACTAGTGGGTTGAAAAGCTTTATATGTCATGGCTACAGCCTTGTTGAGGTATTATACACTTAGTGATGTTTGATTTTGTTGGCTTAGAAGAAATAATGCTACTTAAATAACATTGAAGGATATGTTTTCAACTATAATAACAAGACCACATCAATTGAAACCACATAGAAATTACTGAAAAATCTGTCGTCAGAAAGTAGAATCATATAAATAACGAAATTCAAAAGTTCAGAATATATTTAACCTTAGTCTGGAGAAAGGAGGTGAAGATTTCAAAAGTTAGTCTTGAAGTACAATGTATAATACTAAGATGATATGTAACTAAGCTTTTAATTTTAAAATTAATATAAAATTTAAAATGTATACACAATCTGCACTGGTAGATAACATATAATAAATTTAGAATTCAGATAATATTTAACTATATAACAGACTTTTATCACCTAGACATCACTTTAACCAAATGATCAACTTAACATTATTGATCATGGTTTTACATCATGTGCTTCATGAATTAATGCACTGAGAAAGGCACAATATCACTTTGGTTGTGTTTCTGCCAAAAATGTTTAACCTGATTCTAATCACGAAAAAATAGTTAGACAAATCCAAAAAGGAAAAAAAAAAAAGATCTAATCTTCAAAAGGTCAATACCATGAAGCATGAAGGACTTTAAAAAAGCAAAACTCTACTAGATGGAAAAGGGAGGGACAGGGCAAATGTGGCAAACTATTATTAATTGATGATCCTTGGTGAAAGGTGTATGTGTGTTCTGTGCACACTCCTTGAAACTGTACCATAAATTTTAAAATTTTCCAAAATAAAAACTTTTGATGGAAATAAGTTACTTTATGGTTTACCTAATTCATATATTCAACAAACCTTTATAGCAAGAAAGGCATGGGGATGGCAAGAGAAGGAATATAACAGTGGGGCTGGGATTGGGGGCCCAGGTTCAAGTTCTAGTTGACTAGCTAAGAAGTTATGGTCAATCACTTCATATGTCTGGGCATCAAGCTGCTCATCTCTAACATGATAGAGTTGGAAAAAGATGAGTTCAGAAGTCATGTATAAATCAAGGTCAATGATTTTTAGACACAGAATGGTAAGACAGAAACAATCCTAAAGAAGCAACTTGAATGTAATCAACAAACAATGAAGGATTCTGGGAACTTCTTTTGGAAAATGCTACAACCCAGGCAATAAGCAGGATTGTTCTGTGCCTAATCTACCAGCTAACTTGACATTTCTAGTCTCCATTATGATTTCTCAAGAAAAGCAAATACTAGACTTGGAACATCAATCTCATTAAATTACTGCTATTAGCATCTGGTAGAGTCCCCTATTGCTGATAGAATTTATACAGAAATGTCAAAACAAATAAGTTAATAAATTACTTAATGATTGATGCACTCAACCATCCACATATGGCAGGAGGAACACATTGTATAGCCTTGAAAAAGCACAACAGTTGTACATTTGCACAAACAGAAAATGAACTGAGCTACTGTGCAAGGGGTTGAAGCAGTCTTTTTAAAACTCCATTGTAAGAATAATACTATGTCCAACAGATCACAGATAAACCACTGGCTCAGTATCCTTAATTGAATACTGCGGTAATTTCTTTATTACATTCATGTCGTTGTGTTTATCAAGCCAGTTTTGGGAAAATTTGAAAAGACTGGTTGTCTTCAGATATTCTGAAATGCTGTAATTACCATAAGGAAATGAAGACATGAGATCCAGAAAACAAGAGAAATGCTGACTTATGAAAAATCATAAAAAGTAATTTTGATGCTGTTATTTAGTATTTCCATAGAAAAAGCATCTCAATGCATGTGAAGTTTATTTCCTGAAACTTGAGGCTCTGCCAGTCTGTCTTTTACTTTATATAAAGTATATACAATATACTTCTTATACCTGCCGCTATGAATTTACTATACTGTTAGCATTTCCTGGACAAATACTGCTCCTTCTCATGTCCATGTCTTTGGAGAATACCCTTATCCTTTATTGAGGTTATAATACCATTTCCATGAAACATTCCCCTAGGAGGCAGTATGGTGCAGTGTTTAAGAGGAGAGTTTAAAGTTAGAAAGACCTGAGTATTTTGAGTTTTGAGTTTAGGAGTTTACTACTTAATCCCACTGAGCCCTCAGTTCTTCCTTTAAAAAAATTGGTGAAACAATAGTGTTTAGATCATAAAATTATTGGTAATGTTAAATGAGAGAATGCACATACAGTGTTTTGCACAGAGCCTAACTCAGAGCAGAAACGTTCTTTCTCCACATTTTCCCTCCTACCACCGTTTGCACTATTTTTTATAATTTCATATTTTATTTGTCCTCTTGTGGCACCTAACACATTCTTACAAGATGTGCAGTCCCCATAATTAGACTAAGTTTCTTGAGAACAGGAACAGTATGTTTCCCACCTTTGTTTGCCTACAGAACAAAAAACAGTGGATTATACAATATAGATCCTTAATAAATGTTCATTTAAATGACTTGAATTATTGAACTTTTAACATAAACACGTTATCTTCTCTTTTTATATTAATGAAGAATCTACTGAATCAACTATACTAATACTGAGTATTCTAAAGAAATATTCAATTTACAGTACATTGATATAAAAGAAAATTATTTTTGAGATTATATAATAACTTCCCTACTTCCTTGATATTGTATGTCATAGTTCAAATTACAAAAATGCAAATTTATTGTCTCTGTGGCCTCATAATTTGATTTTTTCTTATGCCTGAAGATCTATCTTTAAATTTCCTTTGGGACATTACTTTTCATCCAGTTACCATCCATTCTGTCAAAATACTTTTTAAAAAAATGCCTATCAGAAAAGCCCAGCCAGCCCATGATTTACTTACTCCTATGATTCATTTTAGAGATTTTGATCAATTAGATTGTGAAGCTTCCTGTGTGTTCCATGCTGTGAAAATAAAACCCTCATGTTCCACAACTGACTCAGTTAAAAATGACAAAACCACAGAGTCACCTGAGAGTTCAGCTTAGTCATCAAACCATGTTTGTTCAGAGAAGATATATTCGAATTTATTTTCCAACAAGATCACTCCTAAATTTTGCAGTTTTCAGAAATAGAAACTTTTAATGTAATAAATATGATAAAGGAGATACATTTTTGCCTTTATGTACTGTGTTATTGTTTTTTTGTCAAAATGTTCATAAGATACACCATCTACCTGTATCACATACTTTGAATCACATAGCATTTTTATCTCCTTCCCTCTTTGGGCTCTCTACCATCAGCCAGGTTTATCTACCCATTTTATTTTCCCTGAACACATTATTCGTTTTCTAACTTCTCAACTTTTACTCAAGCTGAATCCCCCATCTGAATTTGTTTTTTGTTTGTTTTTTAATTTCATGCTTCTCTGCCCACTGATATATGTTCTTTAAAATCCAGCTATGGTCCAAATGGTCTCTCACTCTTCTCATTTTGCGGTAATGTATTACTCAGAATTAACGTTTACTTAATCATGTAAATATGTTCCGCTTCTGCTATAAGAATATAAGCAGGCTCAAATCAGTAATGTATTTCTTCACAATCCCTAGTTGAGGAGTATGAACAGAGTTGGTGTGAAATACATTTCTAGTGAAAATATGTAAAGAGAGTTTCTATTCGTATATTGCAAGAATGCTCTGTAGATTCTGATCAAGCTTAGAATAGAATTATAAGTTTGAATAGAATAGAATTATAGGTATATAAGACTGCTATCTTTTAGAAATGAAACAATGTAGTAAAACTGAGTATGCATTTGTTGGATTTACCCTCTGTGCATATGTTTCTGAGGATGATTTTTCTTTCTTATGAAGGTTGGGGCATGAGATGAGAAGGCATAATATAAATAATCACAGATATGACCTCATAGATTTATTTGGGGGGGCATAAAGAATATCCTATTTGCATTTACATAACAGGGAAAATACATTTGAGACCAAAAATAATGGAATGTGGTGAACAGGTTCTTTATTTACTGGATGAAATTTCCTCAAGAGGAAATTTTTAACTTTTTGTTAACTTTTTGTTCAGTTTTTCTGTTATAGTTAAATATTTAACCATCTGACTAAGAGAAACACACTCAAGCTCATTTGTCTAACTGTTTGATTCTTCCATAACTTTCTGGATAAGTTATGTCTTTTGAATTTATTAGAGTTCTATTTTAATTGTCATAATTTATTTAATGATCAGTTTCCACAAGTGAAAGATGTATTTTTTTTAATAAAAATCTTCACTCAAAAATCCCTAATAAAGGAGATACAAAAACTTTTAGCATCTTGCATTATAATTTCACCTTTTTCATTGCTATTTATATGAGATATGCCTTGTAACTAGAACTCATATTGCTATCCAAATAAAGCAATTGAAGTTTGTTTTTATATACTATTAAATGAAGCCACTGGCTATAACAAGCATAAAATATGTGCCTTTTATTTAAATAGTTTACATTAGTGACAGGACAAAATACTACCAATAGTAGGTAAAAACATGAGAGGACTGTACTTTTGAAAGAAGAAAACTATCCTTGGTGAACTCTGCATGTACAGAGCTTTTCTCCTGAGTGCAATCCACAGTCCATGTAGGACAGTTTGGATAGCACTCACACAGAGAAAGCGCCAATGGTTTTTTGGGTCAAGCTGTCCGGGAATGGATTTTAAAGCTTCCAGTAAAACATGAAGTTTAGAGTGAATATCTAGGAAAGGTGAGAGCCACACGGTGGGAAACCTCAACATCTGCGTATTAACTCCCTGGAAAGCCTTGGCTGAATTGAAGGTGTGTTTATGGAATAAAGGGGGAACCTCAAAGAAACCAGTGAAAAGCAGTTGAAAGAAAAGACAGACTAAAGATTGGAGTTTGGAGTTTCAGTCCTGGATTGTTAGGAGGTTTTGATAAATAAATGTGACTTTCTGTTTAAATCCCAAGGCGACTAAACTGTAGAAATAAAGACATGTCAGAAATAAGGGAGTCATCCTAAAACTAAAAGAAAAGCCAAATAGCTCTATCCTCCAAGTTCAAAGTAATTAGACAGGAATTTTGCTGCTTTCTAGAAGAAAAATCAACATTTGTTATAAGAAAATAATAAAATACAAATCCTCATAAACATAGTCTGAATATCTAGTGTCTATAATAAAAATAATTATATTGATGAAGATAATGGAAGAAAGCACAAATTACCAGTATCAAGGATAAGTGAGAAGATATGACAGCTGACGTTAGTGACAATAAAAGTATAATAAGGGAATATTATGGACTTCTAATTCACTCTATACTCAAAAAATAAATTTGGGGTGGGTCATAGGAATAAATGTTAAGCACAGAATCATAAAGTTGCTAGAATAAAATAGAGGGGGAAGCTGTCAGAGAATGGATTTTAAAGCTTCCAGTAAAACTTGAAATTTAGATCACAACTTTCATGTGAACAAATAATTGTTATGCAAGACACAGCAGCGCAAGCCATAAAAGACAAAATGTTGATAAATCGATCATCATCATAATTAAAATTTTCTGCTCACCATACAACACTGACAAGAAAATAAAAACGAAGACATAGACTGAAAAAAAATATTCCTCATACATATATCTACAAAGTACATAATCCAGAATGTAAATGAAATTCTACTAATCAAAAATATATCTAGTTAGTATTAAAACCTCAAAATAGAAGATTTTCAAAAGACAGCAAAAACCTTGCCTACACAATTTATGCACACACACAAAAAAAGATATAGGAATGGGCTGTTAGGCATATGGAAAAGTCCTCATCCTCATTAGTTGAAAATGAAAATTAAAGATTCCACCTAACATGCACCAAAATGGCTAAAATTAAGTGGCTTGACAATACCAAATGTTGACAGGATATGGAGAAACTGAAACATTCATACATTTCTAGTGAGAATGTAAAATGCTATAAGTACTTTAGTGCACCTATTATATAATTAAACAATTCTGCCCCTAGGTTGTTCCCAAGAGAAACAAAAAGACTTGTATGTGAATGTTATAGCAATTTTATTAACATGTCAAAATGTGAAATAAAACAAATACTCACAAAATATGTTCAGGATATAGGAAATGGCTAAACAAATGGTGGTGTATTTATACAATGTCATTGTTCTCAGCAATAACAAGGAATAAACTACTAGTAAAGGCAACAGTGTGAAAGAATATCAGAACTTTAAGCTGAGCAAAGGAAACGACATAAAAGAGTATTTATTGATCATATAATCCATTCTTATGAGGTTCCAGAGTAGGTGAAACTAAATCTATGGGGATTTTAATCCTAACAGTAGTTGCCTGTTGAGACAGGGTTGGTATTGACTGTAAGGGATCACAAGAGAAGCTTCTGAGATGATGGGAATGTTCTGTATCTTGATTGCAGTGGTGCTTCCATGGGTGAATACTTTTATCAAAACTTATCAAATTGTATATTTAAAAATTATGATATGCATAATTTGAAAAATTGATCAGTCATATGAAGTTATTATCATAAAAGGACACATGGCTGGTTAATTTATCTAGATTGGCTTTGTGGAGATTCTCTCTCAATTTCCATCCCTCACTTTCACCAGGCTTATGATTTAGTAAAGAAATAGACCCAAAAAGTGCCAAGTCTAGTAGAAGAAAAAATAAGAAATTAACTTTAATTTCTAAAGTAGGTACTATATATAATAGTCTAGTTTTTGCACACAAAAAAGGAATAATCAATTTTCATGGGTAGTCTTTCTTAGAATGAAGGATTGGGATTTGTAGTTCCAACAAGTTTTGTTTTTTCTTCACCAAGTAAAAAAATAAAGGGGAATACATATGTATCCTTGTCCTGCAAGATGACAGAGCCTAGAAGCAATGACACCCCAGCAAAAAGCACAAGTAGTGCCCAGATATTAATTTCTAATATTGTTCTCCAATAAAAGGAATCAGAATTTCTTGGAAAAATGGCCGATTCTAGGATTGGAGCAGGAAATATACAACATGAACTTGTAACATTTTGTAGTACCAGAAAATTAGGAAGAACTCAAAAACAACAATAATCCACAACCACGGATTATTGGGGATGTCGGAGGGACACAGAAACCAACCGAGAGAGCTCTCATTGACTAATGCTACAACAATTTGAGCAATAAATATCCATGAGTCCATGCTGATGTAAATAAGTAGATAATTCAATGAATGAATGAATGAATGAATGGGGAGAAGATACAAATCACCCACGGAAAAGAATTCCAAATTGTTTATGCAGATATTTTGCCTTCAAGGAGACAGTACATAACAACCCACTCATTAAATGTGGACTGCACACAGTGACTTCCTTCCAAAGACTACAGTACAAAAAGTGGCCAAAAAAGATGAACTTCATAGTGAAGAAACCTGGCAAACACTACGTCAGCCCAGTGATCAACGTTAACTTTGACAGCGAAAAGCCACGTTGACAGTATGTCCTCTTGATATGATGTGATGCAAATGGTACTTTGCTTCTCTGGTCTTCCTCCCAAAACCAAATAACATCAGTCTAATCATGATAAAAAACAGCAGAAAAATTTCAATTGAGGAATATTTTACGAAATACCTCACAAGCACTCCTCAAAACTATCATGATCATCAAAACAGGGGAAGTCAGAGAAACTGTAACAGCCAAGAGGAGCCTAAAGAGACATGACACCTAAGTGTAACATGGTATCCAAGGTGGGATCCCAGGATAGGAAAAGGACATTAGGTAAAAACTAAGGAAATGTGAATAAAGTATGGACTTCAGTTAATAATAATATATCTATATTGGTTCATTAATTATAATAAAGGTATTGTACTTAGATATTAATAATAGGGGAAACCAGCTGTGGGATACGTAGGAACTCTGTACTATCTACTCAATTTCTTTGTAAATCTAAAACTGTTCTAAAAATATTTTTTTTTAAAAAAATTGGAATGTACAAAGCCATAGATATATGAAATTTTAAGTAGTTCCATATGACGGGAGGACACACCATGTGAAAAAGAGTGAAAGGAAATGAAGTTAGAAAAGTGATCGTGGTGTTATTTCACTCATTGGCTTCATATGTCATGCTCAGGAATCTGGACTTAATAGTTAATAGGAGTTAACTATTAATAGAAAATGACCTCACAGAAACAAAAATAAGTAAGTTTGTGATATTTCACCTTAAACTGGCCTTCTCAAGAAATTTTTGCCCTGATGTTATCATTCAATTATAAAATTATTTAGAACAACTAGAAGAATATGAAGGCTGACAAAAATAAATAGCTGTGAAGATGAAGGCATCATTCAATATTCAATGCCTAACTCTTGTTGCTTTGTTAAGTTTTATTTTTGTTGCCAATGATGTTCCAGGCAAAACATTAAGCTTTCAAGGTACAGAAATCCTTTCAGAGTTCATACTGTTGCTGTTATTACTTCTCAGTAAAAGATAAAAGGGGTAAATTCACAGCCTTTGTCTGACAATTATAAATATTTAGCATTTAATTGAATATATACTATGTGCTAGGCTTTCATGTACATTGTTTTACTTATTTTTTAAAATATTTGAGTATTGAACTTACATTTTAGATAATGAAAATCAGGCTTAAAACGTTAATGTGTTCCAATTCAAAATGTAGGAATTGGGAGAACTCTAAAAAAGAGAATCAAATAGTCAGTAAAGACTATTTCTCTGCAAGCATACCTTAACTGTGCAGGTAAACCATGTCCCCAAGGCTTAGCCAATCCTGCACACATTCTGCACAGAGACTGAACCAAAGACTAGATGTGAATGTAGCCCATATTTTAACTTTATACATTAATAGCGTGAAGATATTTTTGTTTTCAGAATTCCCACTGAGGAGAGCCTTGTGTTTTACATTTTTCTTTTTAAATAATGTCTCTGTACGGAGGAGACAAACACAATCTGGGCTCCAATAATCAAAACGATGTCTGAACTTACCTTATAAACTAAGTAGGTCATTTTAACGGGAAGATACTTAGTTTTGTTGATAAGCATGATGAGTTTATCAATGCATGTTCAGAGGCAAAGGTTCAACATCATGCCAATGTACAAGCAAGTTTAGGAGAGATTTAAAGCAAAGTACTCTCACCATCAGTGGCCAGAACCACCAAGAGAGCACTTCTGAGAACTGACAAGACTTTAGGAGGTATTCACACATTCTGCTGAGGGATATGCAATATAAAGGTCATTCCCTGTCTCCCATGTGAAATCTTCAGTAAATTTGTACATGAGTCAGAATTTCTCATGTGAGAATGAATTCTTAGAGGAGCTTGCAAAGTGCTGAGTTCTGATACAGGTAACTGTAGCATGAACTAGGGCTTATTTTGAAAAATTCTGAGTGTAATTCACATGTACGCCAGTACCTTCCAAAGTAAGGTAATATTCAGAGACAGTTGTTCTGATCAGATGGCTTAGAGAAATTTCTGGAATATTCACATTCGAAGATTCCTTATTAATGAATGTCTTTGACTTAAATCTAACCAAAAACTGCA
>CAUYRT010020573.1:0-63480 GCA_963574885.1 Lepilemur ruficaudatus
AAAAGTAAAAAAAAAAAAAAAAAAAAAAAAAAAAAAAAAAAAATTACCGGGTTATTTGGGCAAACACCGGGAGTGTCCGGCGGTTAAGGTTGCGGGACGCAAATATCATGCCCACGCCACACACCCCCGGGGCCACAAAGGGCGCGCGTCACACAAAAAAAATAAAAAAAAAAAAAAAAAAAAAAAAAAAAAAAAAAAAAAAATTAGCTGGTTATTGTGGCATACACCTGTAGTCTCAGGAGTTTAAGGTTGCTGTAAGCTATGATCATGCCACTGCACTCTAGCCCAGGTGACAGAATGAGACCCCATCTCTCTCTCTAGTTAGGTAGATAGATCTCAAACTACTTGCCAGAATAGAAGTAAAATGAGTATAATGCAGATGACTATTCTTCTATCAGGCAATTCAAAACTTTCCCTGGCTGCTTGAAATCGATACAGTGGAAATATCAGTTTCTGGTACTAACCACTGTAAACTACCTAGTTTCTGGTACTAACCACTGTAACTACCTAAGAAGTAAGTCTTCTCTTTTCCACTCCTCATGGTTACTTGGTGCAGTGTAGACAGGTTAATAAATGTATCCATAATATCAAGAGTCAAAGCAAATTTGTATTTTTTTAAAGTGATTTTTTTCAAAGTGAATATCCCAATTTATAAACTGGCTAAGGAATTGCATAGATGTCTCTACAAAATAAGATATAGAAATGTCCAAAAAGCACATAAAATGTTAGTTATCAGGGAAATACAAATCAAAATAGCAATGAGATACCACTTCACATCACCAGAATGGCTAAAATAAAAAAGACAGACAATAACAGGTGTTAACAAGGATGTGGGAATGTAGAACCCTTATAAAAAGCTGGCAGGAATGTAAAATGGTGCATTGTAATATTTTGTGGGTTCTTCAAAATGTTAAACATAAAATTATCATAAGATCCAGAAACACCCACTCCTAGATATTTGCCAAGAGAATGGAAACATATTCCTACATAAAATCTATACATACTGTTCGTACCAGCATTATTCTTAAGAGTCAAAGGTAGAAACAACACAAATGTCCATCAATTAATGCATGGAAAATGTGCTCTATTTATATATTGAATTGTTATTTGCCAATCAATGAAATCATTCGGTGAAAAAAAATGAATGAATTACTGATACATGCTACAACATGGATGAAAGTTGAAAACATTATGCTAAGTGAAAGATGCCAGTTACAAAAGGCCACGTATTCTATGATCCATTTATATAACATATAAGAATAACATTTCATTTATATAACATATCAGAATAAACAGACATTTAGAAACAGAAAATGGATCTGTGATTCCTAGTGAGTGCAGGAGGGAACTCGGTGATGGCTAATGGGTAAGTGTTTTCCGGGGGAGCGATGAAAATGTTCTGAAGTTACACAGTAGTGACAGTGATTGCACAACTTTTAATGCAGTATAAACTGCTAAATGAATAAATGTTATGGTATGTGAATTATATTTCAATAAGGCTATTGTTTGAAAACAATTGAATTGGAGAATATAGAATAGATCTGAAGAGAGAGGGAAACTTTTATACTGTCAAAAATATTTTGTGCTGAATGTGGTATATTTTTTAACTTTTCAACTACCTTACATTTATCCGTTGCAGATTATTCCAATCACATTTACCCATACAATTATCTGTAACCGACTCTAAAATAAATATATTATCATACTGTCATATCACAACCAGTTATGCCTGTCAAAATTATCAAACTGTGACCAAATATATGTGTAAACAGACTGAAATACATTAACTTTGGCAAAAAAATGTAACAAATTTCTGTTAATTATTGGATCCATAATTCTGTTAAACTTGGATTCATATTAACCAAATTATATAACTTCTTATATAAGAAAAGGATACAGTCACTCTAAATTTCAAAATAAAAACATTTGCTTTGCCAAGAGCAAGGGAAAAACAACAGCAGCAGCAGCAAAAACAACAGAAATTGGTTTGTCTCCGCCTCACATTAGATTACTTTCTTTCTTTGAACATAATTTAACTAGTCTCTTTTTTGAAATGTCAAAGACTGAGCTACTAGATGTTTCTCAACTTGAAAAATAGTCATGGACAGTTTGTTTGAAACATCATGAAACTCTGCTAGGCTCTCCAATAACGATCCATTCATTCTGTAGCCACCTGGGAACTGTGGGTGGTGTGGGTTCTCCAGCTATCTCTTGATTATGTCCTTGGAAAGGAGGAGTAGGTGCCATGCCAATGTTCTTCTGGTATTCTCTTGATGCCAAATAGATCTTTTAAATTCCTGTCAGTTTCATCCCTCAATACCTATAAATTCAGCCCTTAGTCATTAAATAATACTGACATATAATGGTAGAGTTACTGCTGTGTTAACAAAACTGCAACCAGTACAATAAAAATGTGAATCAGTTGGCAGCAAGCTCATTTTTCCTTGTTTCTCTTCTGAATTGCACAGCATAGCTATATAATCAAGCCACAAGCAGCAGTGTGATTATACTCATCCTTTTCCTAGGGTTCCACTAAAAATTCTCCAAATGAAACAGATTGCTGAAATACTTTAATACCAATGTATTTCAGCTGCAAAATTATACAGACTAAAATGTAGGACTTACAATATAGTTTCATTAAAAAAAAATCTGCTTGATTAATCTCAAGTCTACCTATCTCACATTAATTAATCAATTAATTTATTTTATTTTTAAATCTTTAATTGATATATTGTAATCACACATATTTGTGGGACATGACTGGATATTTCCATACATACATATGTTATATAATGATAAAATCAGTGTAATCAGCTAATCCATGCATTTATCATTTTTTTGTGGTGAAAAAATTCAAAAGCTTTTCCTCTGGCTATTTTTTAATATGCAATGCCTTATTGTTAACCATAGTCACCCTACTGTGCAATAGAACATCAGAACTTATTCCTCCTATCTTATTATAATTTCGTGCCTGTTAACCAACCTCTCCCCATCCTCCTCTCCCACCTCCCCAATCTCTAGTAACCACTCCATGTTAATTTAATTAGCTACTTTTTAAATGTGGTGGATTTACCCAAAGGCCTTTAGATTATGAGTTAAACCTTAAAAACAAAATGGAATAATAAATCCAACCACCTTGCCAGAACTTAAAAATACTTCCTTTTGTTTATATAATCCTGGAATAAAGTTAAGAGTGATCATACTGAAATATATGCATAATTTAATTCTGGGTAGGAATAAAGCAGATCAAGAAAGGAAATACATTTGGGTTTTGTCCCATTCTAGATTTATTAAAAATTCATATGTAAATTTATTTTCAAATTTTATAGTAGACTAACCTCTAGAGCAAAGATTAAAAGAGCTTGTGACTCCAAATTTAAAATAATAGAAAAACAACCCAGAAAGCTATCATTGTTGTATTAATCATAACAAATACTAAAAACATGTTCACTGATGCATTCAATCACTCATTAATTAAATTCAACCATCATTTGTCAAGTGTTCCTCATGTCAGATACTGTTCATGGATCACTTTGAACATCAACTGTATGATCCATTTAATATTATTGGTGATAATCATAATTGACTGTTTCTACATGGCTGGCGCTGTCTAGTGCTGTTCCCATTTTACAGATAATGAAACTGAAACACAGAGTGGCTAAGTCACTTGCCCGAGGCCGAAGACTTAAAAATGCAAAGCTGGAATTCTACAGAGGCACCTGGCTCTGAAGCCTCATGCTTCCTGACTAGGCTATTCTGCCCTTAAACTAAACTCTCTGCTTTTTCCTGTCTCTCTCTGTGTGTCTCTGTCTCTCTCTCTCCCCCCCTCCTTCCTCATCTCAGTTATAGCAATACACAGTACTTTAGCTACGCAATTTTCTTTCATTTCTTTATAGTTTTAGACTTCTCCTTTTTATTTTTCCTCTCAACCTTTGTTGTCGGCTGGCTCATGTCTATTTTCAGGTCGTGTTGATAACAGACACATCACAGAACCCTGATTCTGAACAGGCCTTCAGTACAGTACCTGATCCTGTTTGTTTTTCATGAGGATCTTGAGACCCCAAAACAATAAGAGGCTTACGCCATTTGTAGATTTGTCTACTCAGTCATCAGAGATTTGACCAGTTTGAGCAACTAGCCAAAGAAATTCATCTTATTATTTGTTCACTCTGACAGTTTGTAGCTTTGATGTCCAGAGCAATTAATGTGTCCAGCGGGAATTGTTTCAGTCAGTATTCTTTAATGACGTCTCTAGAAAATCATTTAATTTTCCAAGGGTTGAGATCATATGAGTTGCACATCTCAGACTAAGTCATGCTTCTTTTCTAAAACAAAAAGCAAGAGATACTATAATCCCCAAGGCATACATACTTCAATATCAAAAAAAGACTTTCAGAAATTTGATGGAAACTCAATTGTATCACAAAGTAGGCAATAATTTATACTGTGAAATTTGTGCCTTTTTAAACAATGAAAGCAAATGGGCTTTTTGTTTCCATGTGAAAAAAATAACACAAGTAATATCTATTAAATTAAGAATCATAATAATTAAAAAAACTTAAAATTTAATATGGCTATAAATTTATGAATAGTTAATAAATACTTATCTGTTCCTTTCCTGGAACAGTTTTTATTGACTCCTCTTTCTGTTGGAAATAGAAATGTATATATTTTGTTTTACTATAACACTCTTTAACCTACTCTGAGAGTGTGAGGTTAACATTATTAATATCATGAATTTTTATGACAGGAGATAAAAAGTCTGCATGTGTTATCTTAACCGCACAATAACCCATTGGCACAGGAGGAACCTGGGGTTTACAGATCAGTTTGCTAGAAAGTAGCAGGCCCAGGTACAGAACACGCTGTTCCAGAGTCGTAAACTGGTACACCTTCTATCACAATGGCTTGTCTCTAAAGTCATTAGGGAAGAGAGAAGTCATGAGTAATCCCAATAGCTTCCTTCCTCTCAGTGCAGTGGTTCTAAAATTTGTGTATGTAGGCTGGGTGCGGTGGCTCACGCCTGTAATCCACTCTGGGAGGCCGAGGCGGGCAGATTGTTTGAGCTCAGGAGCTCGAGACCAGCCTGAGCAAGAGCCCATCTCTACCCAAAATAGAAAAAATCAGCCAGGCATAGTGGCACATGCCTGTAGTCCCAGGTACTCGGGAGGCTGAGGCAGGAGGATCGCTTGAGCCCAGGAGTTTGAGGTTGCTGTGGGCTAGGCTGATGCTACAGCACTCTAGCCGGGGCAACAGAGTGAGACTGTGTCTCTAAATAAATAAATAAAATTTGTGTATGTCAGAGTTACCAAAGTGCAGATTCCTGGGTTTTCTGTTTCAAAAGGTCAGGATTGGGGCCAAGGAATCTGTATGCTAGTAGTCAAATCTGTTGATTCAGTTGCCAGTGCAAAGGCCAAAAATTAAAAATACTCCTGTGTGCTAATTCTACCTTATTTTTAAAATTTTATGTAGACAAATTACAGGAGTCATTAGTTGAGGAATATGATGGCCAAATTTTGAAGTCTTGAGTAACCTCAAAGACAGCCGCAAAACTAAAGTGAGAGAAATAAATTAATTGCCAAGACTACATTTCAGATGGAAGTGGATGTCTACAGAGTGTGTTTTCTATTCTTACTACAATGTTTGCTTTTTCCTTTTTAACATTCCAAACTGACATGGAAATTTGAAAGCAGTTTTCTTTATAACATTTTCCATCCCTACCTTTATTACATTTTCCATCCCTACCCCAACATTTGGAAGAAATATCTGTTCCATGGTATTTTTGACATTTCTCATTTTTGTACCTGAAGGAAATTGGCCATGAAAAAAAAATGGAAATTTTCAAAATCTAATAATCAAATTAAACTGCTGTCCTAGAAGCAGACAAGCCATTTTCAGAATTATTTTAAAGCCATTCATTTTCTTAGTCTTTGTTTCAAATTATCCTGTGTTGGAGGATTTATTTCTAGCTATAATTAGTAATTTGGAGATGTTTCCTAGTGAACTTGTAAAAAGTGGTCAATTTGAAATTTAGCTCTTAAACTTATACCTTACTGTGATCATATCCAGAAGCAGAATTGAAGTTTTATTATATGCTGTAATTACTTCTTTATAAATATGATACTCTTTAGTTAAATTATAAAATGGAAATTGAGAATTTGGTTTTAAACTATAAGTTCTGTGTACACAGAATATCTTTGTTACTGACCTATCAGTCACTTTATTGAACTCTACCATAATTAATTGACTTACTGTTATTCAGAAATAATCAAGCTGTTTCTAACACTTAGAGACAATAACCTCCTTAAGGCGAGAGTCTGTGTTCTGATTCATCTGTGTGATCTCCCCAGCACATTGTGTACATACAGGTTGTCAATAAATATTTATGGAATTACTTTCTGTTAGTAAGTTTTAGAGACATACAGACCAGAAATCAGATTCTAAATTTTCTACTTAATTATTTTCTCAATTTAGGCAAACTCATTTTCTTAATCTGTAAAATAGGAATTAAAAAAGTACAGCTCTCATAGAGTTAGTTTGAAAATTGAATGAGATAATATGTATAAAGCACTTCACATGGTGCTAAAATTATACTAAGTACTCAATTGAAGTTAGCTGTTAATAAATGAAAGCTTAAAGTCTGGTAGACTGATACCTCCCAGTTTATTCTTTCTGCTTAAGATTACTTTGGTTATACAAGATCTTCTCTGGTTCCATACAAAGAGTAGAATTATTTTTTCTAGATCTGTAAAGAATGATGATGGTACTTTGATAGGGATTGCATTAATTCTGTAGATCACTTTGGGTAGTACGGACATTTTAACAATGTTGATTCTGCCAATCCATGACCAAGGTAGACTTTTCCATCTGTTTACATCTTTTACAATTTCTTTTCTTAGTATTTCGTAGTTCTCCCTGTATATATCTCTCACCTCTTTGGTTAAATATATTCCTAGATATTTAATTTTCTTTGAAGCTATGGGTAAAAGGGGCTGTGTTTTTTATATGATTTTGGCGTGACTGTTATTGGCATATATGAATGCCTCTGATTTGTGTGCATTGATTTTGTATCCTGAGACTTTACTGAATTCATTTATCAATTCCAGGAATCTCTTGGTTGAATCCTTGTGGTTTTCTAGATATCATATATCATCAGCAAAGAACAAAAGTTTGATCTCTTCTGCCCCTACTTGGACGCCCTTAATTCCCCTCTATTGTCTAATTACTCTAGCAAGGACTTCAAGCACTATGCTGAATAGAAGTGGAGATAGTGGACAACCTTATCTAGTTCCAGTTCTAAGTGGGAATGCTTTCAATTTTTCCCCATTCAGTATGATATTGGCTGTAGGTTTATCATATATGGCCTTAATAATTTTAAGGTATGTCCTATCTATGCCTATTTTGTTAAGAGTTTTTGTCATAAAGGTGTGTTGTATTTTGTCAAATGCTTTTTCTGCATCTGTTGAGAGAATGATATGATCTTTGTTCTTGCTTTTATTTATGTGGTGAATTGCATTTATAGATTTGTGTATGTTGAACCAGCCTTGTATCTGTGGGATAGAAAGATTATAAAACATTTTTGATGATCACATGTACATTATAATTGCAAGCTATTAAAAATAACCTAAATATGCATTGAGAGGAGATTGGTTAAAAAATTATACCATATATATATATATAGATAGATATACATTTTCATGCAAAAGAGTATTATAGTACCATGAAAGAGGATAGGAAAGTGCTTTATGTACTGATATGGAATTTACTACAAGAAATTCTACTATATATATACTACTGTCTAAAAAGGAAAACAAAAAGCCAAAACCAAAATATAGTACAGAATACACATACACATACATACAGAATACACAGACACACATACACATACACACATACACACACATACACTCTGGCTGGGGAGATTACACAGATGAATCAGATATTCACTCTCCTCTTAAGGAGCTTATTGTTAGTGTTAAAAACAGCTTGATCATTTCTGAGTAACAGTGTACATGTATATGTGTGTATGTGCATATATACACACACACACACAATTTGTATGTATTTGCTTATATGCACATAACATATTTTTGTAAATGTACACAAGAAAATGAACTCTATTGCCTAAGGGGAGGATAATTGAGGTCTTGGAAACAGAATTGAGAAGGTAATTTTTCCCTGTATTCATTTTTTTTTTTTTTTTTTTTTTTTTGGACAGAGTCTCACTCTGTTGCCCGGGCTAGACTGAGTGCCGTCTCGTCAGCTTAGCTCACAGCAACCTCAAACTCCTGGGCTCAAGTGATCCTTCTGCCTCAGCCTCCCGAGTAGCTGGGACTACAGGCACGCGCCACCATGCCCAGCTAATTTTTTTCTATATATATCTTTAGTTGGCCAATTAATTTCTTTCTTTCTATTTATAGTAGAGACGGGGTCTTACTCTTGCTCAGGCTGGTTTCGAACTCCTGACCTTGAGCGATCCGCCCGCCTCGGCCTCCCAGAGTGCTAGGATTACAGGCGTGAGCCACTGCGCCCGGCCCATATCGTAATTTTTTAAGGAAACTCCATAGTCTTCTGCAGTGGTTGTACCATTCTACACTCCACCAGGAATGCACAATACTGCCTTATTTTATGTTTTCTGATTACCAGTATTTCTTTGCTTCTTTTTGCTGATAAATGTCCTGGAAAATTAGCACTAATGGCAATGTGGAGGAAGTTGAAAGTGAGGTTAGTTAGGAGGCTATCACAAGAGCACAGACAAGAGATGACGAAGACCTGAACTAAGGCAAGAATTGTAACAGTGAAGGAAAAAACAGAGTTGAGAGACATTTCGAACATATGCATTGTAGCATTTCTCACTCATTTATTCATTCATTCTACAAATATTTTTGAATGCCCATGATCTCAGGAACAGAGAAGACGGTAATGAGCAAGATAGGCATGGTCCCTGCCCTCCCAGCACGTGCAGCCTCATGGGGAGGCATACGTGAATAAAATAATCACATAGATAAAGATTAGGTGGAAATGTGGAAAATGTGGCAAAAGAGCAGCAATGGGCTGAGGGGGAGGGGTGTGTTCACCAAGCATGCAGTCAGGGAGAGCTTCCCTGAGGAGGTGTGTCTGGATGAGGAGGAGTTAATCAGGTGGAGGTGAATTGAAAGTGGATGTCTAGGCCGGGCGTGGTTGGCTCACACCTGTAATCCTAGCACTCTGGGAGATAGCACTCTGGGAGACTGAGGCGGGAGGATCGCTTGAGCTCAGGAGTTCGAGACCAGCCTGAGCAAGAGCGAGACCCCCGTCTCTACTGAAAAAATAGAAATTAGCTGGACAACTAAAATATATATATACACACATATATACATATATATATACACACATATATATATATATATAAATTAGCCAGGCATGGAGGCGCATGCCTGTAGTCCCAGCTACTCAGGAGGCTGAGGCAGAAGGATTGCTTGAGCCCAGGAGTTTGAGGTTGCTGTGAGCTAGGCTGACGTCATGGCGCTCTAGCCTGGGCAACAGAGTGAGACTCTGTCTCAAAATGAAAAAATGTGTAACCAAACAATATATACATATTTCAGTATGTATAAAAATACATTAAATAAAAATATGTTACAGAAAAATCTGAACTATATTCACCAAATGATCATCACTAGGGAGTGAGATTCTAAGTGATTATAATTTGTTTCTTTTTGCTTATTTGTATTTTAAAAAATTTCTACAATAAATGTAATTCACTTGTGTCAAAATAAAATTAATAAAAGACATTTCTGAGCCAGAATTAGTAGACTTGATAACCCCTTGGCTGTGGGGAAGAGAGCAAGGTAGTTGTCAGAGCCGATGCAGGGGTCATGTTCCTAGGTAGCTGGTGACACCGTGAGCGGAGGGACGGCAGGAGCAAAGAGCAGCTTGAGCAGGGAGAGGGACACGGAGGCGATCGAGAGTGAAAGCGCGGCATGTTGAGCTGGAGGTGGAGATTTCTGACGGGAAGCTGGGAACGTGGTTCTGGAACGGAATAGTGTCCAAAGCCGCTGAGAGCTCAAGCTTGGTGAAGAGACCCTCGAGTTTTCCAGTAAGGAGATGGCTGATTGCCTTTGAGAGTCCATGGAAGGGAGAAGAAAATCTGAAAGCGATAGGTCAAGGAATGAATGAGAGATGAGGAATGATGAGGCCAAATGCGGACAACCCACCATTTCGTGATGTTTGGGGAGGAAGAAAATGAGGATTCTAGGGTCTGGAGCTGGGAGAGAGAGCAGGTTTGGTGAACCGGGTTTAAAAATCTTCAACATAAAGTTAAAGGGGTGACATGAGAGTTAATAAAATACTCAGCAAAAGTGTGTAAAGCAAGGAAAGAAATGAGCTTAGCCTGGACCTTGGTGAGTAAACATAGTTTCGCTGGGTATAAAATTCTAGATTGAGTTTTCCTCTCAGTGCTTTGAAGATATTCTGCTGGTTTTTGTTATTTCTAACAAGAAATCAGCTGTCAATCTATCTTTTCTCTCTGGTGCTTTTAAGATTTTCTTTTTGTCTTTGGTTTTTCTTTTTATTTATCTTTCTTAGGGTTCATTACGTTTCTTAAATCTGAGCATCCACAACTTTAATCGGTTCTGGAAAACTCATGGACACTCTCACTCCAAAGATGGCTCTCCTCCGTGATCTATCTTCTCCCTTTCTGCAATGCTCACCAGACATGCATTAGCCCCTCTAACTACTGATGGTTCCTCTTACCCTCTCTTGTGTGTTTTAAATCTCTTTGCCTGCTTGTGTTGCATCTGGACTAATTTCTTTATCTTTTAGTTTATTCTCTGTCATTCTTTCAGTTTAGTTATTATTATTATTTTTATCCAAATTACACACACATATAGTTTATTTATTTTTTTTTAGAGACAGGGTCTCCTCTGTCACCCAGGTTGGAGTGCAGTGGCACAATCATAGCTCATCGTAACCTTGAACTCCTGGACTCAAGTGATCCTCTCAAGTAGCCAGGACTACAGGCGCACGCCACATGCCTGGCTAATTTTAAATTTTTTGTAGAGATGAGGTCTTGCTATGTTTCCCAGGCTGGTCTCAATCTCCTGCCTCAAGCAGTGGTCCTGCTTCAGTCTCCCAAAGTGCTAGGATTACAGGCGTGAGACGCCATGCCCAGCCACACATACAGTTTAAAGAGACAAATAATTATGCAAGGCTTGTGACAAAAAATAGCAATTCTTTGACAATTGTTCCTTATTTTCTGCTCCCTAGAAAATTTCAACTCTTTTAACTGAATCTTTTAATATTTGCCTCCATAAATCTAAATAAAAGAACTGAATGGCTACTTCTTGGCTTTTCACTTTTGGCATGATCTATTGCTTTTTTACCATGAAAGATGTGGGTTTAGCTCTATTTACTCTCCCCACTCACACATAAACCCCTCCCAACACACCCATTTTCTGTACCCAGACTTCAGCTGTACTTGGTTAGATTAGTACTAAGTATTTACATTTTACAACTTGGAACTCTCTGGTCCCTGCTGAGCCTTCATTAATTGTTCTTTCTTGCACTTCTTTACCTTTTCCTTCAACTTAGTATAATATTTAGTACTTCGTTTTCTATGTACGTAACACTATTGTAACCCTGAATTCTCCTCTGGGTGTGTCACTGTCTTCTCAACATGCTTAGACAGGGTAGGTACGGTCGGTCTTGTCTTGAAGAAGGCTGGCCAGAGCCATCCAGCCTGTCCCGCCCTGTGACGGTCGGTTCCTGGGCCTGCTGCACAGTTCCTCTCCTGGACTCTTCCTCTGCCTCATGCCCCGGGCTTCACGAGCACCTCTCTCTTGTTTGATTGCCGGGCTCCTGGATCCCATACCTTCCTGATGGGATTCATGGCCTCATCTTGGTAGAGGAAATTCTCCAGTAGCTTCTGGAAAAAGAGTGCATGGGAGGTAATTTCTTCAGATCTTACATGTCTAAAAATGTCTTAGTCTATCCTCACGCTTAGATGATATTCAGATTGGGAGCGGAACTCCAGGTCGGAAATGATTTTCCTTAAGCCTTTCGAAGGCTGTGCTGGGTTTCTTCTAGTTTCCAGTGTTGCTATTGGAATTTTAACATTATTCTTTTTCTTGATCCTTTGCATAAAACCTGATTTTATCCTTTTTAGAACCTTATATGACCATCTCTCTGTTCCTAGTGCCCCCAAATTTAATAACACTACACCTTGATTTGAGTCTCTTGCACCTGTTGTGCTAAGTACCTGGCAGGCCCTTCCACTTGGAAACCCATGTCCTGTAGTTCTGGGAAATGTTCTCAAATTATTTTATCCCTTTTATTCTTAAACTTTTATATTTCTGGAACTCTTTTTTCACAACTGTTGGGCATTCTGGTCTGACCCTCTACTTTTTTCTTTCTTCTATTGTTTATTACTTTTTTTTTTTTGAAACACTCTTCAAACTCATTTTTATTTCTTTGATTCTTATTTTCATCCCTTCTGTTAAGTCTTTCATCTCAGTGATTACTTTTTTGTTTCTAAAATACCTTTTTTTGTACTCTGAGTGATTTTTTTTAAGCATCGTTTCTTGTTTCATGGATTCAAGAACCTTCCTTGTATCTCTCTAAGGTTGTGGATGCCATCTTCCAGCTTTCTTTTCCATGCATGGTGTCTGTTTTCTCAAGCCTCTGTCTTTCATGTTGGAAGATTTCTTAACATGTCTGCTGATCTTTGGCTGTCACTCTTCTCATATTTAAGAACAGGGTGAGCTGACTGGGTGACTTTTGATGCACTGGTAGGGCTTGCTCACTGTGGCTTCACCATAGGGTGATGTCACTAAGCCATTTTATTGGGAGACTCCATATCAGACTCGGTAGATATTTTCTCTTGGGCTGCTCAGAGTCCTCAAAGAAGGCTTTTCCAATCTCCTGCTAGAATTCTAATAGCTGAATAAGAGAAGAAACATGGGAGTCTCAACATTCACTCTTCCTTCTTTTGTGCATTGTAATACTCTAGGCCTTAATTGTTTTACCCCAGAGAGTAATTTCCAGTCTTTTGCCATGGTGGTAAGGGGAAGTCATGAGGTCTCTGAGAGCTCATGCCTGAATAGCATTTCAACCACTTCTCTTCTTCTCTCACTCACCTTCAGTCCACTTCAGAGGAACCTGGTGCCACCAATTCCAGAGGCTGCAGAAGTGGCTTCACAGCAATTTCCTGCTAGCTTAAGGCTCAGCATTTTTGAGTCTGCAAGTCAGTTAGCACTCACCCTGTGCTTTCCAGCCTCCGAAGCTTCTGTCACTGTACCCTTTCCCTCCTCTCCATTCTAGTGGCTAGGAAGGCTCGGGAGAGACCTTCGTATTTCTCCTTTACTCCCAGAGAGAGGTGTATCTCCGCTCTCTCCTCTTCTGGAGTGGATTTGTTTCTAATTCACTCTCTGGGGAGGTCACCTTTCAGGGAACTATACTGCTTATGGGGTCTTTGGTCTAACTCACTTTTTTTTTTTTTTTTTTTTGCTTTCGATATTTCTGTAGGGAAGGTGACACCAGCCTTCTACTTAACAAAGAGAAATATTTTTATAGCCTGGAGATTTTTTTTTTTTACACCTATTACGCCACTAATTCACAGGGAACAGGTTCCAGCAGCCCACTGTTTCTCACAAAGTGAGCTTCTCTGGGTGGGGCAGGCTGGTGCTCCTGGTAAACCCAGGTACTTTTCTCTTTGGCTTCCTTTTTTTTTTTTTTTTTTTTGAAGTCTCACTCTGTTGCCCGGGCTAGAGTGCCATGGCATCAGCCCAGCTCACAGCAACCTCAAACTCCTGGGCTCAAGCAATCCTCCTGCCTCAGCCTCCTGAGTAGCTGGGACTACAGGCATGCGCCACCATGCCTAGCTAAATTTTTCTATATATTTTTAGTTGGCCAATTGATATCTTTCTATTTTTAGTAGAGAAAGGGTCTCAATCTTACTCAAGCTGGTTTTGAACTCCTGACCGTGAGTGATCCTCCTGCCTTGGTCTCCCAGAGTGCTAGGGTTACAGGTGTGAGCCACTGTGCCTGGCCTGGCTTCCTTCTTTTTTGATCATTTCTTTCATGCGTTTCAGGAAGTTGTTTGGCTCTTAGAGCACATAATGTGCTTAATAGTCACATTAATTCTCTAGAGAAGAATCTTGACCTTAACTAGTTTGTCCACAACAGTGCCAACAGCAGGCTGGGTAACACTGTAGCCTCTTTCACGTTTGCCACAGTAACACCTGTGGGGCATGCCTTTTTGAACAGTGCCGCTCCCTTGACGTCTGCAATATCACCTTTCTTGTAGATTGGCGTGTATGTCACCAAAGGAACAGCTCTCCGCTCTCCTGTGTTCATCATTTTGGTGACTTACTGGGAGATGGCAGTTCCGCTGCCTCTCACCTTTTGTGGCCCAGACTTTATCTCTTGTCTCCTGTGTGAGCAGCACATTGGAACCCAAGCTCTGGGTCACTAGGGACCCGCAGCTGCCCCAGGACAGCACTCCGCAGCTACAGAACTCACCCCTCTGGATCCACATTTTCCTATCCTTTTGGCCTCTGATCTTTACTCTCCTTTTGGCTTGACGTGCATTAAAAATATTTTTTAATAATAGGAAAATAATAAGTATGAAAAAAATTGTGTGTGGGATTCTGTCATAGGGAGGCTCTACAGACGTCTGGTCTACTGTGTTGCCAGAGGTCCTCATGGCCTCAGGCAGCGCTCCATAGGACGCATGTCCATTTTCATGATCTCAGGGTTTCCCTCAGCAACTTTTGGAGACTGGAAGGTTGAGCAGCAGGATTTCCACTTTACAGGTTGGGAAGCCGACTGGTGACTAACCCATGTCAGATGCCGTGGGGAGTTGGTGGAGAGCTGATGTGGAAAACGGGCTGGAAGCTCCTTTCAAGGAGTCGTGCTCTCGGAAGAGAGCGATATGGGTCTTCTGTGGTCACAAACTGCCTCTGTGGAGCAGTTGATGAGCTTCCCACAGCCTTTGTGGGGTGCAGGTAGTAGAGAGGATATGAGGAGTCCTGGCCTTGGTACTGGGTTTTCACGTGAGTTTAGGCAAGTGTCATCCCTGCCCAGGTGGAGAAGATGTGAGGTGGAGGCCTACAACTGCCTCTGAGGCGCCGCCCAAGAGCAGGTGTCCACAAGAGCACAGGAAGCATTTCATGGCCACGAACACTGGCACTTCTCCCAGGGAAACCCAGCGGAGCGGGGTGCCCAGCACTGCCATCCTGCCCTTACGACCCCAGGAGTCGCGGGGCTCAGTGTGTGCTCCGAGCACTGCTCCTCACAAGCGGTCCTGTAGCCTCCAAATTCGTGAGCGACAGGGATGTGTGACAGCGGTTGTCCCATACGTTTATTTCTTCTGCTGTTCACCACTTCCTTTACCCACGCATGGAATGACAGTAAGATCAAGCCTTGACCTCCAGGTCCCATTAGTTTTCACTCATAGTCAAGGTCCGGTCAAGACACGAACACCCCTTCAGCCGTGTTGGGTGGATTGGGTGGGACAGCTGGTGAGGAAATGGCTCTTCACCGCTTGCTGCTTCTACCCCCCAACTGATTGTGCTCCTGGGAAATGGCAGAGGGAAGCTGGGGGCCAGGGACGATTGATGGCCATGGACGTTTTCCAGGAACTTGTTCTGCTTTGCAAAATCCTATATCATGAAACCGACAGTTTTAACTAGTTTTCCTTTCTTTTGGCATGCTCTGTTTCTGTGATGTGACTGTTTCTCCAGCCACTGGAGAATACCATCCCAGCTGATCTAGTTTTCCTATAGAAAAGAGCCAGAATCATCTAAGCAGCAGGTCTCTGCCTGCAGCAGGATGCCTGGCTCTTTTCTTGCACACGTGCTCTTGTTCTCACATAGCGACGATGCTGGCTGTGCCTGGGACTCACTCTGCTATTTCTTCGCAGGTACTGTGATTGCTTTGCCAGTGGGGACTTTTGCAACAACTGCAATTGTAATAATTGTTGCAACAATTTGCGTCATGAAATAGAGCGTTTTAAAGCCATTAAGGTAATAAATTTCCATTAAATACAAGCATTTTAAAAACCCTTTAAAAGTGCTTGAGATGTTCATACAATGATCTCCAGAGATTCCTAATTTCAGTATTGGAAAAATCCAGAGTTTTGGCAAATATACATTGGATATGACTGTTCCTGCAGGTGGGGGTGCTGGCCTTTGACGGCTTGTTATGAGAGCGGTAGACAGAGAAAGGTCTTTGCTTTTCACCAGTGTGGGAAGGCTTCAGAGATGCAGCGGGGTCTGGGAAGGTTCTGACTCAAGAACACACAAATGTCCACTTTGTCTTGATTTGGGGCTGTCAATGGAAAAGAACTCAAACCATAAAATAATTTAAAGAGGTTTATTCTGAGCCGAATATGTGTGACCATGGCCTAGAAAAGCTTTGAATCATCCCACTGTGGTTGGGTTACAGTCTGGTTTTATACATTTTAGGGAGACAGGAATTACACATAAAGTCATAAATCAATACATGGAAGTCATATATTGGTTTGGCCTGAGAAGACAGGACATCTCGAAGCAGAGGATTACAGGTTATAGGGAGATTTTAAGATTCTTTGATTTGTAATTGGTTAAAGAAATGAAGCTTTTTCTACAGGCTTGGAAGGAAGGCAGTTAAGGAAGTCTGTTAATCAGAGACAAGCCACTGGACATATACCAGGACTCAAGTGATCTGTTAAGTAAATTGATGACCTGCAGGTGTGGTTTGACCTTTGTCTTTCATGGCCTGAGGCTTGTTAATGATTTTGTATCTTATTGGTACAAAGAATAACTTTAAAAGGGACAGGGCATAACAATTGAAATGTCTGACCTCCCTTCTCATGGCTGGCAACCCAGCATGAAGGGTTTTTTAGGGGGGGGTCCCCTTGGCCAAAAGAGTGGGGAGTTCATTCGGTTGGCTGGGGGGCTTAAGGTTTTATTTTAGTTTGCAGTGGTTAGAAATATGGGGTCATATTATGTAGCAGATAAGTTTGAGCTGCAACAGTGTAGCCTGAAAACGTATAGAAGGTTCACCCTATGAAGAGGACCAGGTGAAAGCACTCAGATGTTACATCTTTCAAATTTTTATACTCCTTGACTTCCAGGTGAGAGGAAGAATCTAGGGTTTCCTAAAGGGGAACAAGGTTGCTACAGCCACTCTGCTGAAGAGTATATGTAGGAGCTTGCAGTTTTTATCCCTTTCTGCAGGCACAAAAGATAATCAGGGAGAAAGGAGGGACAGTTAGGCTTGGGGCTGTCAACCTGCTCCAGGGAGACACTCCTTGGTGCCCTCTAATTTACAAAGGGAAATTGAGGGCCAATAACTGTAGAATTGAGACTATCCTATACAAAGAGAACAAAATTATATTGTACCGTGGTTGGTCTGTTCTATCATTTACTTATTTTGAGGCAGGGTCTTGCTCTGTCTCCCGGGTACAGTGCAGTGCTGTCATCATGGTTCACTGCAGCCTCCAACTCCTGGGCTCCAGTGATCCTCCTGCCTCAGCCTCCTGAGTAGCTGGGACTACAGGCTTGCACCACCACACCCAGCTAATTTTTCTATTTTTTGTAGAGACAGGGCCTTGCTCTTGCTCAGGTTGATCTCGATCTCCTGGCCTCAAGCCAAAGTGCTTCCCAAAGTGCTAGGATTATAGGTATGAGCCACTGTGCCCAACCTATTTTTTCTAAAATAATTTAATTCCCCTTTTGAATTATGGTTTTTTGTTTTGTTTTGTTTTGTTTTTTTGAGACAGAGTCTCACTCTTATCATCCGGGCTAGAGTGCTGTGGCGTCAGCCTAGCTCATAGCAACCTCAAACTCCTGGGCTCAAGCAATCCTTCTGCCTCAGCCTCCCAAGTAGTTGGGACTACAGGCATGTGCCACCATGCCTGGCTAATTTTTTCTATAGATTTTTAGCTGGCCAATTAATTTCTTTCTATTTTTGGTAGAGATGGGGTCTCTCTCTTGCTCAGGCTGGTCTTGAACTCCTGATCTTGAGCGATCCACCTGCCTCAGCCTCCCAGAGGGCTAGGATTACAGGTGTGAGCCACCACGCCTGGCCTAAATTATGTTTAAATCAGTTGAAAATATCTTATCAATTTTGATATAGCCAGATCCATAGGACGGAAGAAAATTATGATGCATGTAAACTACAAATAGTCAAATTTTACTTAGGGGCAAAGGATACAATCTATAATAAAAGTGTAAAAACAATTAAAAAGTGTTGGAATTCTCATGCATTACTGATAGGAATATAATTGGTGCAACCACTTTGGGAAATTGTTTGGTAATAGCTACTAATGCTAAACCTTTTATGCTACTACCAAACAATTTCATTCCTAAAAATATAGCCAATAGAATGAGTGTAAATGTCCACCAAAAGACTTACACAAGAATATTTATAGCTGCTTCATTCATAACAGCCAAAAACTGAAACAGCTCAAACGTCCATCAATGGCAGAATGGATAAATCCATGGAAGTATATGTATAATGGAATATAACACATTATTGAAAAAGAAAGAGCTACAGCTAAGTGCACCAGTGTGGATGCGTCTCACGGACATCATGCTGAAGAAAGAAGCCAGATGCCAGAGTATGGGCTGTCTGACTCCACCCACATGAAGTCCCAGAACAGGCAAACCTAAAGCTCTCAAAGTCAGAATGATGGTTCCCACTGGGGGTGCACTGATAAGGAGGAGTCACAACAGAGCCTGTGGGGCGGGACTGTCCTCTGACTTGACCCGAGTGGCGGTTACACAGGTATGCACATGTACACAAGTTCATCATGCGACAGCCGCAGATGTGTGCGTTCACTGCCTGCCATACTTCAGGAATAAATAAAAGCACGCACAGTCTCCCCGCTCCAGACCAGTGCTGTCCAATGGGACTTGCTGCAACCATGGCCAACGTGCGATGGGCTGTGGTGCTGGACAGCTCGGATCCCCACTCTTAACCTCAGGAGGGGAAAGGAGGACAGGCACTTGTGCTGTGACTGCTGTTTTACAAAAAGCATCGAATCATTTTGTATTTAAAAATATGCATACATTTGTATGTATACATAGATATTAATTGTAGATAAACAGATTAAAAAGCAAAAACAAACAAACCAGAATAAAAAGTTTTGTATGTTGGCCAGGCCCATTGGCTCACGCCTATAATACCAACACTTTGGGAGGCCAAGACAGGAGGATTGCTTGAACCCAGGAGTTTGAGACCAGCCTGGGCAACATAGAAAGACCCTGTCTCTACAAAAAATTTAAAACTTATCCGGGTGTGGTGGTCAATGTCTGTAGTCCCAGCTACTTGGGAGGCTGAGGTGGGAGGATCGCTTAAACCCAGGAGTTTGAGGCTGCTTTGAGCTATGATTGTGCCACTGCACTTCAGCATCAGCGACAGTGACACAGTTTTTTCTCTAAAAAAAAAAAACCTGTGTGTATTGTATGAGAAAGTCACCACCCAGTGGTTGGTTGAGCCCCTGGGCTCTGAAGTCAGAATGGGGACTTCGAATCTGGATCCACTTACCATCTATTATTTAACCTCTTGGTGCTCAATTTCTTCATCTGTAAGAAAGCAATAAGAGTATATCTTTGTTTGCATGTATGTTTGTTTTTGAGACAGAGTCTCACTCTGTCACCCGGGGTAGAGTGCCATGGCGTCAGCCTAGCACACAGTAACCTCAAACTCCTGGGCTCAAGCAGTCCTCCTACCTCAGCCTCCCGAGTAGCTGGGACTACAGGCATGTGCCACCATGCCCGGCTAATTTTTCTATTTTTTGTAGGACAGGGGTCTTGCTCTTGTTCAGGCTGAAACAGTAGTAGTTTTTACTTCCCAAGGTTGCTGAGAGGATTAAATGAGAGAATACACACATATAAGTCATATAGAAAGATGCCTTGGGTATGGAATGTTCAATCATGTTCAGGCAGTGCGAGCTGTTAGTACAGGACCATGATCTCCACTCTCTCAGGAAACAGGGGTAAGAAAGGCTGGAAGGGATGTGTCCACACGGAGACAAGGATTTCCTTTGCATCTTACCATCCGTTAACTTCCTACAGTAAATATGCATGACTTTGAAACTCAGAAAACAGGCAAAGCCTGAAAAACCGTGCCTACAGTATACCTTTATGTGTGGAAATGAAATAAAACAAGAAGGGATATACCCTCTGAATTATGTAAGGAGACTCACTGTGGCTCCCTCTAAAATAGCTGAATTCATATGAGAAGCCTTTCACTGAACATTTTTTTTTTGAATAATAAATCCTGATGGAGTTTCTCATTTTCTATCTTAGGCATGTCTTGATAGAAACCCAGAAGCTTTCCAACCAAAGATTGGGAAAGGAAAACTGGGCGATGTGAAGCCCAGGCATAACAAAGGATGCAACTGTAAGAGGTCAGGATGCCTTAAGAATTACTGCGAGTGCTATGAGGTTAGTAACCAAGCCCTGGTGTTGAAAACAACAGAACCAAAATAAGCCGGGCATGGGGGCGCACAACTGTAGTCCCAGCTACTCGGGAGGCTGAGGCAGGAGGATTGCTTGAGCCCAGGGGTTTGAGTCTAGCCTAGGCAACATAGCGAAATCCTATCTCAAAATAAAAGCAACCCCACTCCCTGCCAAAACAAACAAACAAACAAAAACAGACAAACAAAAAAAACAGGTAAATATTTTGGCCTAAGTAACTTCTTTTGTGGTTAAAAAAAACTTTACTGCAACTTAAAGAGAAATATAATTACTTTCTTCCTCCTAGGGTTTCTAAGAGGGCACTGATATTAATCTGAATTAATTTCTCAGATATCAGCTCAGCTTTAGGAACCCTTCGGGAGCAGGCTGCATTCCCAGAGCCCACCCGAGTGGCCAGCAGAGGGTGCCCCTGCGGTGGCTTTGCCCCTCTGTGGCTGCGAGCTGTGTTGGGAGCTCAGTGGCCGCGCTTTGGAGGCTCCTGGGGCTGTGCCTCTTCTTCCCTGAGCAGAGCCAAGACACTGTGCGTGGGTCGTGGAGGACAGTCAGTCCCTAGGCGCGTGTCCGCAGGCGTCCCTTTGCCTGGCACTTTGACTGGGGGTGGCCCTCCCTGGCTCACCACCCCGGGCGGAGACCAGAGTGTGCAGTCGGCCTGAGCTGATAGAGCTCGCAAAACGAGGTGCAGATCAAGTCTTGGACAAAAGCTTTTTCTTTTTCTCAAAGATTTAGTGACAGTAGAGGGACGCGCTTTCCTCTTTGGTTTTGTGTCTCTTTTGTCTCCCTCTTCTATCTCTACTTTTCTTTGTGTTGAAGAAAAGGAAAGAGGAAAGGAAGGGAGCCCGGAGGCCCTATCAGTGAGGCAACTGAGAAAACTCCTTGAAAGCCTCTCTCTTTGCTTGCTTGAGGTCTTTTGTGGGTACCTGTGAACTTTTCAAAGGTTGTCACAGAAGGTCAGGCTTCAGAAAAGTCCTCATGATTCTGGGGATACACATTGAAAGATCGGAGTAAGTGGACTTAGCAATCCCCCAGCTAGGATTTTAAAAATACAGTAAAAAATATTATAGAGAGGTAAAAAATTCAAAAAGTAAATGGCATCACCCAGGTGGAAGCCCTTTTAGAGGTACTCACAGCGCCTGCTCTCTGCTCTGCATGCAAGGCACCCTCCCTGGCTGCCACGAAACAGCGGCTCAGCCCACTTTCCAAGGCCGAGCCGATGCTGGACCTGGCCCCTGTGACGTGCAGGCCAAGAGGAGAGGGACAGCACTGTCTTTTTTTTTCTTTTTTGAGACAGAGTCTTACTCTGTTGCCCGGGCTAGAGTGCCATGGCGTCAGCCTAGCTCACAGCAACCTCAAACTCCTGGGCTCAAGCAGTCCTTCTGCCTCAGCCTCCCGAGTAGCTGGGACTACCGGCATGTGCCACCATGACCAGCTAATTTTTTCTATATATTTTTAGTTGGCCAATTTATTTCTTTCTATTTTTAGTAGAGACAGGGTCTTGCTGTTGCTCAGGCTGGTCTCAAACTCCTGAGCTCAAACAATCCGTCCGCCTCGGCCTCCCAGAGTGCTAGGATTGCAGGCGTGAGCCACCGCGCCTGGCCCAGCACTGTCTTTTAGTCTCTGGCATTAGCGTAGACTAGAAATCCTGAAAAACCTCCTGCTTCAAAACACCCAGGGGTGCAGATAAAACACAACAGATACCTGTGGAGATGCATCTCTGAGCTGGAAAGAACAAAGGGAGATCCCTGGGGAATGAAGGAAAGAGAAAAACGAAAACTACAGTGGTTGGCAGTGCCAGCTGTCGGCTGCCCCTAGGGCCTGCATGAGCTGGGATTTGGGCCTGAGTGGGCTTGCTCTGTATAGCTGGATGCCCAGCCCCCAGAGCATCACTGGCCAGGAAAGACTAGAAACAGAATCTACCCACAAGGAGGCAGGGAGAGTCCCCGAGAACTCCCAACCCCAGGCCTGCCCTCGGGTGGGTTTCAGATTCTTCCCGCCTGTGCTCCCTGCACCTGCAGCATGGGCCCAGTACCCTCCCACAGTGAGACAGAGCCCTCAAGCCAAGCCCGCTTTATTCAAAACAAGGGTCAGATGAAGTAGCTGCTGGCTCCCCAGTGAAGAAGGGAGAGCCCCCCCCACCCCCGCTTGGGACTCACACACCATTGTCAGCAGGACCACCGTGTCCCCATGACAGCAGCACGTGGAGCTGCACCCTGCTCTGTCACATCACTGCCATTCACTCCTCTTGGCATCTGCTTTTATTTTTTAATGAAAATTATAGATTGCATATACACATGAGCAAATATAAGCAAAGAATTATTTAAGGTCCATGTAGGACTTGTCAGTTTTCTATGACTTGCAGGGCAACCTAATTTTATTGAAGCATTTTATATTACCAGGCCAAAATTATGTGTTCTTCTATTTGCAAATGCATTGGTTGCAAAAATTATGAAGAAAGTCCAGAACGAAAAACTGTAATAAACATGCCAAACTCTATGGAGATCGGAAGTTTTGAAGGCAGCCATCATTTGTCACCAACTAAATTTTCAGGACTTCCAAAATTCAGAAAAGATAGGTAGGTACTCTGAACTAACCCCTCCTAATAGGGGAAATAGGGGTTAATCTGCGAGGAGAGTTAAAGGCAATTTTTACCCCGGAAAGAGAGAGTGTGTGAGTCTGCAGGGGTGCATACGAGGGTGGGAGGAAGGGACGCGTTCTTCCCCACCGTGGACTAATCCTAGACACACACAGCGTTTCCGCAGAGGCCCACTGCCCAAACCTGCTTCCTCCTGTTTATCTTCTTAGCTCAGCCTTTGTGTCCTCACCGACTCACCCCTGTTCTGTAGCAGACCAAAGGGCCCCACCACCAGGATCGCTGCCAGGGCCGGCAGTGCTCCGGAGCTGGCTTTGAATTAACGCACAGCCGCTGGCCTCACGCGGCGAGGAGTGGTCTCCAGACAGCAAACACCAAAACTGCCCTCTGTGTGCGCACATTCATCGTAACCCTCACCACACGGACGGGGCACTCCAGATTAGCGCGATATTTCCCCATTTAGCGATTGTGAAGCCGTATTATAATCCTGGTAGGTCTCAAGGTTCAGTAATAATTTTACTATATATTAGACGCAATTCACCCATTTTAAAACATTTCTTTGAGTTTACTGTAATGGGTCATATCACGATGAAGTACCAGGTGTCATTAGTTAATAAATATTTTGTAAAGCCAAGGTCATGCATATTTGGTTAGGGAGACATCAGAAATACTCATCATTGTGGCCCGCAGAGGTTTTTATCAGGAAAACGTTACCAAAACATGGCTGCATCTTCCACGCAGCCCGTGTGAAGTGTTGGCGCCCGATGTGAGGATGTGCGTGTTCCGAGGTGCGGGTGGGGTGCGTGCGTGGGCGTCTGCTCTCGCAGGCTCACCGCTCTGCTCCCGAGGCCACCTGGCCTCTCATCTTTAGCAAAAGTCATTATGTATTATGGGAGACATTAACAAATCCTACATTTAGCTCTATTTTCATAATTCAACACTTTCTAATGTTTTATGAAGTTTTCCTGAAAGTTTTTCAATTGAGCACTACTTGGGTGTCTGTCTAGCCAAGCCACGGCTGTCCCTTGAGTTCAGTGGGGAACATGGCTGCTCCTGTACAATACAGAACAGCTTGTCTTTTGGAACCTCTTCAGGGGGCATTCAGGGACAAGGCTGTCTTGACCGTGCGACCCCGAGGCATGACACGGCGCGTCCTCAAAGCCATTCAGCATTTTGTAGCTCCACATGCCGCTGTGGCTGTCACGCTGCTACTTTCCTTACTGCTGACGTCGCACACCGAACTCAGACCGAAGCTGCAAAGCTCGTCTTGTCTAAGATTCCCGCTTCGTCAGGCCCCTCCCTGGCCCACGGGTTTGGCACTGTAGCCCAGGATCCTCTGGATTTGTCAGTGGATCTAATTTTGAGAAAATTTAGAGTCTGTCATGAGAGAGATGTCAAGAAAATGATAGATTTACTTGTCCTCTGTGCTATTGGTCTAAAAGCAGCTGACAGTTGTCGGTATTAGGAAAGCAATGTGAGATTGCTCCTGGGGACGTGCTTTGAAACAGCGTGGACAAGCAGCGTTCTGTCGAATATCACAGGTACTGCACTTAGAAACAGCAAGGTGGTGAGCGTGGCCTCTAACCGGTCTGTTCCCGACAGGCGACCTTCCTCGTGCATCTCCTGGGAGGTGGTGGAGGCCACCTGTGCGTGCCTGCTGGCTCAGGGCGAGGCGGCGGAGAAAGAGCACTGCTCCGAGTGCCTGGCAGAGCAGATGATCCTGGAGGAGTTTGGAAGGTGCTTGTCACAGATTCTCCGCATCGAGTTTAAATCCAAGGGGGTGAAAATTGAGTAGAGTACAGTGTAGCAAATGTGAATGCGTGTGCATTTTCTCTCAGCATTCTGAGGGAAGGCTTAGTTTTAGAAAGGTTGTCCGGAGGAACACGAGGCAGAGGCCAGGTCTACACAACAACCACATGGTCAAGACCAGGCTCTCCCTCTGCACCTCGGGCCGCTGAGTCCACACGGAGCTCTCTGAAGGGTGTGGTGGCAGAAACTCCCCTTTCATGAGGAAAACTGTGACGTGAGCATTATTTGGCCGGGAGGAGAGAGCTTGGGTTCCTGTAGTCTGGAGAGAGTGTCTGCGGGGGCGAGTGATGGACTCGAAGCGGCCCTGGGGGGAGCTCACTCGTGTTGACTCATCCCCTCCGGGAACTTCCCTCTGGAGGCCGCCGGCCTGAAAACTCGGATGGTTTCTTGTTTGATTGTTTGTTTTTCAAATTATTTAGAAATAAGTTCTTCGGATGTGCTGTTATGATGTAACTTAAAGTCCCTAGAGAACTACTGAATGCCCGAAGGATTCTGTAGTGTAGACGTTTCCCCCAGTTGCACGTGTTCCGTCCTTTCCTGAGGCCGCCGGGAAGCTCCGCGTTGGCCACGCTGGCCAGCCTTGCAGCAGGAGTGTCCTGAGTCACAGGACCCAAAGTTACCTAGTTTTTCATGTGTTTCTGTTTGAATTGTGGAAAAGCTCTATTATCCAATTGACTGCTCCATGATTATTGTCATATTATTATTATTGTTTGTAAAATATTGTTAAAATAACTAGCTTGCAAAAACCAGCAGGTAGATTGTTAAGTTGACTCTTTTGGTTCTATTGTAAAACAAAGATGAATAAAGATTGCCAGTGTCTACAATTGTTGTAATTAACTTAGTAAATGGAAATATATTCATGTTATGCACACCCGCCCTGCCGTACACTCAAATGCTGTCCTTCCCTGTCTCTGTGTTCAGTGGTAGCGCTGCCCACCGGGAGGAAGTCTGGCTGGAGGGCTTGGCACCCGGCACGAGGGCAGCAAGGTGCCGAGGGCCGAGCGGCACTTTGTAGAGCTGTGTTTGGAGTGGCCTAGTTCTGACAGGGAACGATAGGGGGAGAAAGAAATACTTGACTCTTCTGGGCAAGCCCCTTTGGACCCTGGAAGCCAGAGGCACAGACAGGTATTGCAGGAGGGTGGCGCTATCAGCCAGTTGTGCTTCGGGTCCCTAGCGCCCAGCAGGGAGGGGCTGGCAGGTGACCTAGAGATGGGGGCTTTGTGAGCTGCTTCCTGGGGGCTGCTTTCCTTCTGTCGTCCCTCTCGGTAGTGCTGGCCAACAGCAATATCTGCAGCCACATGGGGCATTTTGCACTTTCCAGTAGCTACAGGCTGCATTTGAGCCCCTGCGGGGCCTCCAGAGCCCTGCTCCCGTGTAGCTGGAGCACCTGCCCCCACGCCCTTGTGGTGGCCCTTTGAACCGTGAGCGTGAGCAGTACTGCGGCTGGTTGGGCTGTGATACAGGGCGGGCAGTTCTTCAGGGGCCCTGCGTGGACCTAGGCCTCAACTCTTACACCAGGACCGAAGTGTCCCGTGGGTGCGGCTGACGGCATCCTGCCATACAGGGAGTGCGACTCACCCTCCTCCGTCCCGCCCAGGCCTCGTCAGGGGTGCTGTGCTCTCCCTGCCGTCCCAGGCTGGCGTCCCTTTGCGGTCGGTGAGAGACACGCAGGTTCAGTTAAAGGCAGCGTGGGATGGCAACCGGCCAGCGTGAACTTGACAGGACCTGGTTTGGTCTGGAGCTGCATGAGTTTTAACTCCTGGCTCAAGTGTAATCACAACCTAGTTACAAACACTGCCATGCAAGTAAACTGCTTATCTGGATATTGTGAAAAAAATAAATCAGTGTAGGGAAATGGAACAGGTGAGGTTAGTTTTAATAATCTTTTATTTATCCCAGTATATAAAAAATACTATCATTTCAACGTGTAATCACAATGAAAATGATTGCAATATTTCACATTCTTTAGTATGTACCGAATCTTTGAAATCCAGCGTGTATCTTGAACTCAGCACATCTCAGTTCGCACCAGCCACATTTTAAGAGTTCAGGAGCCTCGGTACAGCCCTGGGCACCACCTGGAGGGAAGGGAAGGGAACAATGTCCTCCAGCACGATTCTGAGGCAAAGAGCTGCCTAGAAAGACCCTGAAGCCAGGTGTGGCCCACCTGTGCAGCCCTGAGGACGTGTGAGCAGGAGCACTCAGGTGGGGCTGGGGACTCGGGCCGCCCCACTGCATGGGAGCTGCCCCAGGATGCTGGGCTCCGATGGGGAAGGGACCTGTGCTGCCGAGGTCACCCTGACTGCAGCCGGGTGCACGGAGCTAGAGACCGTGTGGGAAGCACAACCCCTTCAGGCTTTCTCGGCGGAGAACCTAGCAAGTCAGCACAGCTTGCAGAGGACTCAATAGGAGAAGTAGAAGCTGAGATGCAGATGTGTATAAGCCACTGCAGTGGCCAGAGATCATAGTTACATAAGATGACTAAAAAGATAAAAAAAATCACATCTCTCTTGTTTCTGGTAGAGAGCTAATGCTATTTTAAAACAATGTAAAAATGAAACTATCGTGTCCTTATTTGAGGGTGTAGCTGTGCAGTTTTATCAACCTCGTATCTTTCTACTCTGTACTTACTAAATAACACGGGCCGCCTTTGTGATCACTGAGATTAGGTGCTCTGTTGGTTTTGTTCATCCAGGAAAAAAACCTTGTCTTTTCACGGACATAGAGAAGAAATAAAAACAAAACGACGCATGCTTAAAATTATCTTTCCTGTCAGTTAACACAGGTTGCATACAACACAGAAAACCAGGCTGCAAAGGAACCAACCTTAAGTGAGAACTTTCCATTGACAGCAAAATGTCAGCAGAAACCTGCATTCTTCGTCTGGGCTCTGATGCTCTTTGTTTACAAAACCTCAAACCAATACCTGAAGTTCTGCCAACGTCTAATTTCAGTGGGGGTGCAGCTTAAAACCATAATAAACAGGCCATCGCATGGAGTACCTGAAAGTACCAGTTCAGGGAACTGAGAGGTTGAATCTTCATCCAAGATAAAAGTGAAAGAAGTCAGAGGATCAAGAGCACAGCGGTGTGGGGGCAGACGGTAAAAGCGCAAAGGAGGAGAGGCTGGCGCCCATCCCGCAGGGGTGCTCTCTAGAAAGGCTGCGGGCACGGGTGAGCCCCGCGAAGGGGAGAGCAGGGCCGCCTGCGGGTCTCCCGGCTTCACTCTCCCCATGCAGCTCAGTCACAGGACTCTCAAACACCCCTGCAGGAGGCGTGAGAAGGAGGGCGTAGCTAGTGGCAGCTCCCTCCAGCTCCTGCCCTCCTCCCTCCCTGACCCCAAGCAGAGGCCGGGGTTGGGTAGCATGCAGTGTGGCTCACTCTGCTCCCAGCCCGCAGCCACAGCAGAGAAGCTTGTCCTGCTTGGAGAACAGGGTTCTTCCTGCTTGGAAGGTTTGAGGTTTTCCTCTGTCCCAGGGAAATGCCCAAGCCTGTGCACGCTCTCAGCGCTGCTGCGCCGCTCAGAATGTGCTTTCTAAACTGAAGGGCTCCGTAACAGAATGAGCTGTGTACCATTATTTGACACTTGGGAAACTCTGGGTTCTGGCTTCTGACTGGACTGGACTCTTCTTCGTTTCTTTAATATGTTCATTGCTTTTATTAGATGCAATTAATGCATGAACCACATATACACACACACCCATTATCTTTCAGACCATGTGGTCAGCAGTCAAGGCCTGGGAGCTCTTGATTAGAGTGGGGTTTCACGTCAGACCTAGGGTAATGGCTTTACTTTGACCCACATAATCTTATTTATCAAGAGAGAAAAAATTAGAGGTGCCAGTATTTTGCTTGAGCAAATAACAGTTTTGTTGTTGTTTGTTTCTTAGAGGGTTTCATTCTGTCACCCAGGCTGGAGGGCAGTGGCATCATCATAGCTCACTGCAGCCTCCAACTCCTGGGCTCAAGTGATCCTCCTGTGTTAGCCTCCTGAGTAGCTGGGATTATAGGCCCACCATGCCTGGCTAATTTTTTATTAGCCACCATGCCTGGCTAATTTTTAAAAACTGTTTTGTAGAGAGTCTTGCTATGTTGCCCAAGCTGGTCTCAAACACCTGGGCTCAAGCGATCCTCCCATCTCAGCCTCCCAATGTGCTGGGATTACAGGTGTGAGGCACCATACCCAGCCAGAATATATATACATATTTTTAATAGACTATTTTTTAGCGTAGTTTTGGCTTCATGGCAAAATTAAGCAGACAGTATAGAGGTTTGCCATTTACTCCCTGTCCCTCCACACAACCTCCCGCACTGTGAGCATCTCTCCCAGGAGTGGCGCATTCGGTACAACTGAGGAACCTACACTGGCACACCATTATCATCCAAAGCCCATGGTTTACACCAGGATTCATTCTCAGTGGTTTTAACAATTGTGTGATGACATGTATCTACCATTACAGTATCGCACAGATACTGCATGTCTTACTGCCCTAGAAAGCCTCCTCCTCCTGGCCCCCGGCAGTCACTGACGTTTTACGCCATAGCTTTGCCGTCTCCAGAGCACCAGGCAGCTGGAATCATAGGTATGCGGACTTTCCACATTGGCTTCTTTCCCTTCGTATTAAAATAATATGCACTTGTTTCCTCCATGGTTTTTCATGACTCGATAGCTCATTTCTTTTTAGCACCGAATAATATTCCGTTGTCTGGATGCACCACAGTTTATCCATTCCCTACTGAAGGACATCGGGGCTGCTTCCAAGTTTGCACCATTATGAACAAAGCCACAGTAAACATCCATGCACTGGCTTTTGTGCAAGTAAGTTTTTAGCTTCTTTGTTACCAACGAGCAGGACTTCTGGTTGTATGGTAAGAACATGTTTAGTTTTGCAAAAACCACCAAACTGCCGTCCAGAGCAGCTGTGTCATTTCGTATTCCCACAGCAACAGACAAGCGTTCCCGCTGCTCCACACCCCTCAGCTAGCTGGGCAGCAAATGCCACCACGCGGCTCCTCGTTCCTCACTTCCTTTTGCTCACCTTCCAGCGGCCACCACCTGCCCGCCCCGACCCTGCCACCATTTATTCCTGAACGGGAGGAAAGGTCTGGAGAAGGAGGTGGAGGATGGAGTCGGAGGAGGGGCCCCGAGACAGCCGTAACCACCGGCTCTGGGGCTGCGCATCTGTGCAGAGGCCGGGCCGCGGCAGTCCAGAACAGCGCTCGGGGGACTCCCATGTGCCAGGCGCCACCCTGGGAACCCAGAGCTCAGCACAACGGCATTAATCTGTTTGCTCCCTCAAGAAGCTTTTTTCTCAGGGGGCTACAGTGTCGTGAGGAGAGAGAGAAATCCGCAAACAGAATTAGAGCGACAAGCATTCTGATGAGGGTGGTGCCACACACACGGGGGACAGAGGAACAGGAAAGGCGCCCTTGACGAGGTGACTCCAGAGCAGAGTCCTGTGGGACGTGAGGGGCTCCCAGGCATTGGAGGGACGCGTGCGAAGGCCACCGGTGAGCGAGGCCAGGCCGCAGCTGCAGCTGACCAGGTCTGGAGGGCCGAGTGCAGGAGACTGGGGACAGGAGGCAGCAAGGCTAGAGGGGCCGGGGCAGGACGGGCTGCGGGCAGGGGCCGGTGTGGCCCTGGTGCAGCCACAGCAGCAGGGAGCTTGTTGGGAGCAGTTCTGGCCCACTCAGCCCCCCTGCCTCGGCATTCTGGCAAGGGCGTGGTGGCTTGTGTCCTGGTGAGGCCTCAGGGGTCCTGATGCCCACTCCAGTCGGAGAGAAAGAGAATTAAGGAAATGCGGAGGGTAAATGACATGGTGAGGGGACAGGGAGTGAAGGGTGGGCCAGGTGTTTAGACCAACAGGTGGCATCCTGTGGGTGGCATCCCTGCGCCCCAGGCTGGGAGTGGACACCGGGGTCTGAAGCACAGGAGACTAGAGGCCACAGGTGCGCGCGGAGCCTGGGGAATGGCCATGGCGGGGGGAAGGCGTGTTTAGCACCAGCAAGTGTCACCAAGCCGAGGGCGGGAAGCAAGGGCTCGTGTCCCTTGGAGCAGGTCTTAGGTAGTGAGCTACCCATGGGGCGCCGTGTAGAAAGACACCTCCCACTTCCGTGTCGCAAGCTGCTTTGGTAACAGGAGAAGGCCGCGTGTCACCGTTTAACATCACAGAAAGACGTCTGGCTCTTTCTCCTCAGCTGTTTCCTCTCTGGACCTTCTGGTCTGAGCTTTTTCTTTCTGCTCAAAAGACCCCTGTCTCTGTCATTTTGGGAGAGCTGTTCCCACGTGCTTTCTGGCACCCAGCATCGTCTTAGCGCACACATGCTGAGCCATGAGGTCGCTGACTTTACACTGACCCTCCTGCCCTGGCCACCCCGCTCTCTGTGCCTCACTGCTGGCCCCCTGCCCCCGACAACCTCCGCTCTGTCACTCCGCGCCAGATCATGCACGCGCCTGGTGTCCGGGCTGTGGCCATCTTACGTTCCCGTCTCCCTGCGAGCAGGGAGCTCCTCTACGTCAGGGGTCTGTGTCGTGCGTTTGTCTGTCTCAGTCACAGACGTACCTTCATAATTATGTTGGACTAGGCTTGATATGAGAATAACTCTGTGCTCCCTGGACATGCAATAAGAGAGTGTCTCAGAGATGCTCTCCCTGGTGGAATCGGGGTTTAAAACCGAGGCTAATACACGTGTTGTTGTCAAGCTTTAGCTTTCAAAACACTCTGGTGGCTTGGCAATGAGACAGCAGTGTGGAAGAGCAAGACAACCACAAGTAGTTGCTATTTTTTATTTTGCCACTCAAAATAAAATAACTACAAAAAATGTTAAATTAGAACAACACAGCATCAAGGCAAGGAGAACAGGAAGGGCTCACTCCGCATAAATCGGCATAAATCTGACTTTAAATTGCAACACACAGACGGCCGGACGGCGCCCCCTCAGGCACGCTCTGGCTCCTCTGAGGAAAGGGAGGCCGTGGCGGGGAGGTCGGGCAGGCCGTCAAGGGCCCCGCTCTCTGCGGAGGGAAGAGCCGTGCGTGAGCACATCCGGTGCACACACCGCAGCCTGCCATTCGGGCTCCTGTTCATCTACTGTGCTGACAAAGAGCCGGGCTCGTGGGGCAGCAGCGTCACCACACCAACAAGCACAGGTCCAACAGAGGGCACTGCGCCCCGAGGCCCACTCTCCTCTGGGCAGCAACGCTGTTCTGATGACGCTTCAGGGTCAGGGGCACGACCGCACCACCATCCCAGCCCTGTGCCGCGAGTCCAATGTCACGTGCCTTGCATGCTAGCCTACAGCAGTGCGGACCCGGCATTTAGAGGGGTAACAGGCTACTTCCCAGTGACATTTATGGAACCCTTTCTCGATAGGCGTTTTCTACGTCCAGTGTCCTAAGAGGAATTTTAAGTTGGTCATTATTTCACATACCTTTGAGATGCAAGAAAGTCAGAAAATCAATTATCGTGCGCACAATATTGTTCTCAGGCATCGATCTCTCGAAGCTTCCTGGAAAACAAAAGATGAATGTTTACAAGTTTCAAATGCTTCCGTGTCTCAGGACATCACCATCCTATGGAGGAGCTGGGTACTGCAAGGTCATTGAACTGACCCTGAGTGGCCCAGGGCATCGCTGTGCTTCCCCCCTGGACCTTGCCCAGGGTGTAGGAGGGACCTGGTTCAAGTCCCCGCTCTCCCAGAGGCCCCAGTGCCCGGGCAGCATCCTGGTCTAGCAGGACTCCTCTTGCTGCCTCTGCAGCCGTCCCTTAGGCTTCCTCTGGAGTCTCGCTGCTTCTGTTTCTCGCTGCTGACGGGTGGTGAAGTCGCATCATCTTAGTCAAGCTGTGGCCAGGCCAGGCGTGGGCTGCAGTTATGAATGGCAGGTGGCAGGTGCCCCGATACCCGCTGCCAAACCCTGAATGCACTGGGGAGACAGTGGGAAGGGAAGCGACCCAGAGGCCCTGGGGTTAGCGTCCTCTCACCTGGCCTCACTTCGTCTTCAGGCTGGAGCTCCCGCTTGCCGGCGAGGCCATGCTTGTCGTTAAATGACCTGTGGCTGTCAATGGCATCTGTTCACAGATCAGAGAGGGAAGCATCTGAGTGTTCCTGTGCTTTGAACACGTGGCTACTTAGAACCAAAGCACACACACAACTCAGCTGCAAAAATAAAGTCTCAGAGTATGGAGACCACAGCAGGGAAGGCGACTCCCCATGGACCCTGGGCCAAGAACATGGGCACACGCGCCAGGGCCACAGGGAAGGTGACGGTTTGCACAGCTCTTACGCTGGGCTACAGGTGGATGCCCAGTTAAGAAGGAATTGGAAAAGGGGGGACATATGGCTCCAGCAGAGTGGGACGGGCCCGGGAGCGCGTGCCTGGTACAGCAGGAGCACCCAGGTCCCAGGAAAGTGGGCATCCAAGCTGGGCATCTCCCAGACAGATGATGGACAGGGGTCCTCACATCCCTGAAAACAAGGGGCCACTGAAGAAGTGTGATTTGTGATAGAATCAGATTTTTATTTTCAAAGACCACTCTGGCAGCTGTGTGGGAGGATTAGAGCCAGGCAGAGGGGTGGGGGGATGAAAGAGTAGGGGGGAGAGGAAGGAGGAGGAAGAGGAGGGGGAGTGCCTGCGTGCGTGCGTGTAGCGGTGTGAGAATGGGGGGGACTGTGACTGCAAGCAGAGAAATCCCTTAAGACACTGTCACAGGAGTCCAAGAGAGAGACAAGGAGGGCCCAGCGGTGTGGCTGGGGAGGAGGCTGGCTCTGGGCTGCGGAGGGAGGGAACCGGCGGTGGGGGGTAGGACCAGGCTGAGGACGGCTCGGGGTCCCCGGCTACTTAGCCTGGGTGGATTGTGCCATCTGTGAGCTACACTAAGGAAAATCAATTCCTTTTCCAGAGACAGAGTCCTTGGTCCTAAATTTGTAGAGAGATGACAAGTGGCCTGGTCCCACAGATGCACCCTCGGGCACTGTCACACTCTTACGTCGCCATTTCCTAGTGGACAGGAGACGCCTGGGCATGCTGATAAGTCGTGAAGTATTTTGACAGCTAGTCTACATGCACAGCTTCGGGTGATCTAACCCGACACAGAGATAAACTTAATAGTAAAAATGAGTTTGTTTTCTAATCAGGATTCAAAATCTTGATACACATATTTTCAGTATTCCAAAGTAGCACAGATAGAAGGTTTTGTTGAAGAGTTCCTCCTTTCTTTTGGGCCAGGAGCAACAGAGGTGAGGTGCCTTTTGCGTAAGAGATGGGGGCAGGTGAGGTCAGAAGCCCCAGGAATGAGCACATCTGCTGTGGTGAGGGACGGAGGAGGCGGAGGGGGCCGGCCAGGGGACTGGGGCTGCTTTTCCAGGAATGGGACAGGGTGCCACCCAGGGGCCCACAAATACTGAAGTCAACAGCTGGTTACCCTACCTGGAACCACCCTGCCTCGCTGGAGGACATGCCCGGAGACGCCCCGTTTCCCTTTATTGACTGAAGCTGGATATTAATGTGTCAAAGTGACGTTTGGCCACAGGTATCTCAGAAAGAGCAGGGTTAACAAACACGGCTACAATCCGCATCAGAAGGCTGGGGTCAGAGGCCATGCATTTAGCGGCACTTACGTGGGCCCAGAAGGTAGCCAGCGCTGTTCAGGGTCCAGCCTCTCTTTGCCTTTGCCTTGAATGGGAGAAGGGGTGGGAGGGTCAGAGAGCAAGGACGGTGCCCGGACAGAATATTAAATGAAAGGTACCCAGGCTTCCAGGTATCACAGAGGAATTAGAATGACGCGTGCACGTTTGGAAGTCTCAAGAAATTCCAGATTCACCCCTAAATAAACTTCATTTGACATGAAAATGGGACTACTTGCTTTACCAAGTACTTCACTTTAGAGCCGGAGATGACAAACTCACAGTGCACCCCACTTGCTTTTAAATGATGCTGAGGACACATGTCGATGACACCTTGTCCTCTGGGTCTCACTGATGCTCTACGGAACCGGATGAAATGAAATGAAGTGTGCCCCGACTTGCCGCGGGCTGCCCTGAAGCGCAGCACTTTCCCAGCGGCGCTGGCTTAGAGCTTGGGCGTCTTTACGGCTGGAGAATCCAGAAGGGAAGCCCCGGGCCGCCCCCCGTCTGGCCCCCACCCCGCCGGCCCGCGCAGGTCCTGCCCCGCGCCACCTGAGCCTCGCTTCCCGCGGTCCCCCTCTCCTCTCCGCTCCGCTCCCGGCCGTGTCTCCGGGAGGGCGCGCGCTTTGCGGGCGTCTGTCCCCGCCCGGCACTTACCGCAGACCCGAGCCCCAGCGTGGCTGAGAGAGCTGCGGCGACGAGGAGGGAGGCGAGCAGGAGGGCGCTGGCCCTGGCCATCTGCAAGGGAGGGACGGGTGCGGGTCGGGCGGCGGCCGGCGCGGGGCGGAGGGCAGAGGGCCCGGCGCTCTGGCAGGCCCGCCGGGAAAGGAGAGCTCAGGAGGGGCCTCGGAGGGGCGCGGGTACCTTGAGCGAGAGGCTGTGCCCGGGGCGGCCGGTCGGGGTGGCGGGTCAGGCCGGGCGGCGGGTCAGGGTGGCCGGTCTGCGGTCCGGGGCGGCGGGGCCGGTCTGCCGGTCGGGGTGGCGGGGCCGGGCACTCACCGCATGGCGCGGTCGAGCAGCGGAGGCGGGAAGCGCGGGCCGGGCTCCCTCGACGTGTCCGGGGCCAGAGTCGCCGCCGCCGCTATTTATGCGGCTCCCACGAGCCCGCGGCCGCCGCGTCACGGGGCTCGGTGCCCGCCCCGCCGCCTCGCCGCGCCCGACGCGGGTGGGAGTGCCCGGAGCTCGAGTCTCGGGGCCGCCGCGATCCTTCAGTACGGCGGTGGGGGGGAGGCGGAGAGCGCCCGTCACCCCGCCGGAGGGACTCCCCAAAATCCGCTAGAGCCGCCCAAACCCGGCGGGAGAGAACACCAAACCAGCAGCTCTGGTCACCGCCGTGGCGGAGAGCGCCACCCCGTCACCCCACCTGGGTCCCAGCCCGCCAAGCGCGGGTCTCCGCGGCGCCCCAGACCCCGGAGGGCGGCGCGGCAGGGACGACCCCCTCAGTCCAAGCAGCCGGCCCGGTCGGAGGTCCTGGGGCACCCGGCAGCGGTGGGCGCCCCGCCTGCCTCGCCAGGGTGGAGTGCGGCTTCAGGCCTGGGAGCTGTCATTGCGGGGAGGGCATGAACTCCCTCCGCTCCTGTGCCCAGCGACCCCTCCTGTTGTGCCACACGGGAGTAGTCAGGGCTGTGCTGTCAGGCCCAGGGGCTGCTGGGCCATCCCGGCGTGGGGCTGTGGGCCTCGGCCACACAGGCAATAGGCTTAGAAGCTCGGCCTGTCAGTGCGCCTGTCCCGGCTCCCGGGTCCGCTTGAAGGAGCGTGTCTGGAGCAGGGTCGCCTAGTGGTTGAGTGGGTGGGTCCTGCAGCGTCCAGAGCTGAGGCCAGCCCAGGCTCTGGGAGGCGGCCAAGGCATGGGCAGGTGGGCACAGCAGCTGGAAGAGGCTGTCATGTGGCAGGTGGCAAGGCCCTGGTGGCTTGTCCAGGACACTTCCTGAGCTGCACCAGGCCCGAGGACAGTGCAGTGAAGGGTACGGGCCCACGCTCTTCCTTCGCCCAGTTGGAGGATGTCAGGAGAAAGGCAGGTGTGGCGCCTCCAGCCTCCTGCAAAGGAGGAGCCGGCAACAGCAAGCCTGCCTGCCCCTCCCCCTGCCTGGCTGGACAGCACCGAAGCCCACAACAGTGGCAGCGGGGACACGGTCTCTCCCACATTGAGCTGAGTTTTAGATTGGTTTGATGTCATCTGGGACCCTGGGGCCAACAGGGTGCAGCACAGGTGATCATAATGACTATGCCATCTTACACATCTCCTACATGTTAGTCTTCAGAACCTTTGTGCAGAAGACACCTGGGGCTGTCCCGCAAGAGCGCCACCTGCCCCACCTGGGGCTGGTTAGGAGGGCGCAGGGCTCCCGCCTGTGCTGCCAAGCGCCGGCTCCGGCTCATGGGAGGAAAAGGGGCATGCTGGCAGGACCCCTGGCTTGGGGAGGCGTCTTAGGAACAGACTCCTGGCATGCCGGGGGTAAGGGGTGGGGGTGTTCTCAAGGGCACAGTGTGACTGCCAGTCACTCCTATTTCTGGCAGCCAGGGGTGGGAGGACAGTGAGGGGCAGGGGCCCTGACTGGGATTCTCAGACTGATTTCCGAGGCCCGCGGTAAACCCGGAAGTGCATTCCTACTGCAGAGGGGTGAAGGAGGGAGGGCTGTCACCTTGACAGTCTGGGCCTGTGGTGGGCAGGGGACAGCTGAGGTGTGGAGGAGCAGAGGGCAGCTTGCTGTGACTCAGCAGAGAAGTGAGGGGACGCCCTCTCAGGCCCCGTGTCCTTGTGTGCAGATGGTGTCGGGGAGTGGGCAGGGGCTGGGGCCAGCTGAGAAATGCCACAACCTCTGATGACCAGTGGCTTCACGCGAGTCCTGCTGTCAATCCAGAACTCTCATGTTCCTTCTGAGGATGAATCCATCCCCTGCATAGGACACCTTGGTCAATTTCAACTTCTCCTTCCTTCTGTTAGGCCCCTTCTTCCTGATGGTACCGGAGCTTGCTTATGCTTATTTTCTCAATTTACTTTGTCTCGGAGGCTTTTAGTCTGTTTGAAGTAGCAGAAACTCTAAACCCAAATCCTAGAGCTGAATTTAAGAACAGACTTAAAGCCCGTCCCTTAGTCCTGGGCGAGAAGATGAGGCATGTTCTGTTAAGCTTTCAACTGCCTTCACTTAGGTCTATGTACTCTTTTTGTTTCCTTTTTTGCTTTAAAAGAAACTTCAGGGTAGTTTACCTGATAAGAGCCTCCTTATTTAAAAAAACTTGCCTTTAAGTCATCCTTTTCTTGCAAATGTATAAAACCTACAGGTGCAGAGACCTGCCTCTCTGTAGCATCTCTCATGTGTTTTCCAAGATGCTAAAGAAAATTCGGTCACAGACAGGCCAGGGTCTGAATACCCTGGCCGTAGAGCCATGGATCAGGTTTCCAAGGGAGGAAGTAGCCCTGCAGGCCAACTGGGCGCGCGTCCTGACTTTGTTAAGTAATGTCCTTAGTGGGGTCATCAAACTGTTCATCATAACAGCCCCCAGGCCTTCCAGGGGAGCAGAGCCCTAGCGCAGCCATCCCTGGCGTGTGCCTGGCGCGGCCATGGGGAACGGGGAGGGCGGATGGGCACAGACCCCAGGAGGCATCAGGCCTGTAACTGACAGAGCAGGAACGCTAAAAAAAGAACCAAAACCACCCTTTGCCTCCTTTTTTACGTCTCATGGAAAAACTGTGAGCAAATCCTCACAAGTATCATGAATCCATTTACGAAAGCTATACTTATATAATTAACCACACGTACTCAAAACAAATATGCCCACGCCTGCTTCCTCTAGGTCCCTAAGTTCTTTTGCCCTTGGGGTGACACCCACTGTCGTTACTTCTCCCTTGGTCTGGGCAAGTGGGGCTCCATGCAAATCCCAAACCTTGGCTGGCGACCCTGGCAGGGAAGTGTGAGGAGCACGGGAAGGCCACTGGCCCAGCAAGGCAGTGGCTCCGAGGCATGCTGTGGTCCCCTCGGTGGGCAGATTCGTTCAGACAAATGAGGACAGCACACCTGGAGTGACAGACGCCTGCTTCCCAGCACAAGCTGTGCTGGAGCCACAGCCCATGTGATAATGGCTCTTCGCTCAGCAATGACCCAATGGGAGTCATTGTCAACTTGTCATCTTGAAGACAGCCCAGTGTGTGGCAGACAAAATGGATCACCATTATGGTAATGGAACCAAGCAGAAAGCATCACTTACGGCGCCTCCTGAGCTTGTGAGCAAGCTGTCCCCTCTTCCCTTAGCAGCTCTGTTCACCGTCACGGAGGAGAACCAACCTGAATCTGATAACCCAAACTAGAGAGAACACTTGGGCTGGGGCCCCGCTCAGCGCTCATCCATGCGTGACCCTGACGCTTGGGTGGGAAATCGCAGCAGAGGTCCCGCCCTCACGCAGATTATAGTCTGGTGAATCATAATCCAGATACAGCCGCAGCCCCGGCTCCAACCGCCTGTGCATCCTGTACTGTGCAGTCGGGCCTACCGTGGCTGCATCGGTAGAGAGCACTTCTGGACTTTTCCTTTCCTTTTTTCTTTTGAGACAGACTGTCACTCTGTCATCCCTGCTAGAGTGCAGTGGCGTCCTCATAGCTCACTGCAGCCTCAGACTTCTGGGCTCAAGGGATCCTCGTGCCTCAGCCTCCCGAGTAGCTGGGACTATAGGCACTCACCGCCATACCCGGCTAATTTTTTCTATTTTTAGTAGAGACGGGGGTGTCGCTCTTGCTCAGGCTGGTCTCAAACTCCTGACCTCAAGCGATCATCCCCCATTGGCATCCCAGAGTGCTAGGATTATAGGCTTGAGCCACCGTGCCTGGCAGGCCCAGACTTCTTTTCTTGTTATTTTTCCTAAACAATACAGTATAACAACTATTTACATGGTCATCTGGAGATGATTTAAAGTACACGGGAGTGTTTGGTCTTCTCTGTCATTTGGAGGATGTGCATAGGCCATATGCAAATACTATGCCATTTTACATCAGAGACTTAAGCATCCTTGGATTTTGGTATCCTTGGGGTGGAGGGGTCCTGGAACCAATCCCCATGGACGCAGAGGACCAACTGTGTGCAACAGCAATTATATAATACAAATAACCCCCTCATTGTCATGAGAAGGAGGTGCGTGGAATCAGGGAGCTGGACCTGACAGGTGAGCAGGACCGGCCAGGTAAAGAGTGATGCCCATCACATTCCAGGGGGAGGTGGGGATCACATGGGTAGTCCCCCTTTTGGTCCTTTTCCCTTCTTTCTTCATGCTGCCTGGAATATGGACGTGAGGGCTGGAGGTGAGCAACCATTTTGGACCACAAGGACCACAGTCATCTTGGGATGGTTTCAGAGCATAGATAGTAGGACTGAACAAGCCTGGGTCGTTGGGCTGCAGACCTCTAGACTGTTTCACAATAGAGAGAAAGAAGCTTCTCTCTTATTTAAGTCAATGTTATTTGGAGGTTTTCTGTCATATGCACTTGGAATTACTCTTTTCAATGCCTTACACAAAATAGTAAACAAATGTTTGACGAAGGAATCAATGAGTACAAATGAGAGGCTACACCATCTCCAAGGCTAGTAAGGAGCTAATGTCCGCGAGGTGGGCTCACAGAAGGGAGAGGCTTGGAAGAGAACATGACAAATGGATGCCACCTGCCAGTTCACGGTGATTTCATCACTAGTGAAAAATACGAGGAAATGGTTGATGATCTGCAGTTGGCTTTTACTCGACCCGTGAGCGTTTATATCCTCGATCCTCCCATTCCGTGACTTCCAGCTGGCCACCCCACCCAGCCCCACTCCAGTAACGGAATCTTGGAAAAAGTCCCCAGAATTGCTCCCGTAAAAAATAGTAGCTTGCAAAGGATCCGGCTAAAGCAAAACTTATATTCACTTATATCAACTGATAGAATTATGCCATCCTATGAATGAGTTTTTGAGTCTGTATACAATTATTCCATATAACTTTGTTAAAAGGATTCATAATCCACGTGAAGATTTGCTTACAGTCGGGTGCTTTTACTACAGGGTTAAGGCAGTGGAAGTGAGAGCTCTGGGCGCAAGCTGGGAAGAGGGCAGAAAAGGAGAAGCAGGGAGAGTTTGGGAGGTTTAAGGACATTTAAGGAGCCTTTTGGAAGATCCCTCATCCCCTTCTGCATACATCTTGCTGGCCAGAGTCACACCCGGCCACAAAATGGGGTCTTTCGCTATGGATGGTGATGCGTTCAGTTAAAATTGGGGTTCCTGGGCTAAAGAGGAAGGGAAGATGGATGCTGATACGGGCTCCTAGGCCCTGCTGCAGGCGAGCCCTAAGGCGGCGGGTCTTCATGGTTGTAAATTTTTGTGAAATTGGGAGGTGAGCCGCACGCAACCTCGATCAGTTAAGACCTGTCTGCTGGCATTCAGCTTCCCCAAGTTCCCCCATGCAAAGTGGTGCTGGAGAGGCTGCAGACAGGCCCAGGCTCTACAGGGGAGCTGCACTGAGGACGCGTTTAGTCTGGGCTCTTGGGGATGTTTATCTGGTCCGTGGAGGGTACATTTATTGGGGTACATTCAGCTCACTCACATGTACAGTTGAGTTGCTGCTGGCCACTGGTGGGGGGGTGGCTCCAGGAATTCCCCACCACCCACGTGCCTGCTCCCCTGGCATTGAGACAGGTGACAGGAATTTGCCCTACAGAGTGGCTGTCACAGAGCCCCACCCTGTCAGTTCTCCCTGCCAGGGAGATGGGATTGAACCAAGCCTAGGGTCACTAGGAGGATGCGGAGAGTTGCATGTTTTAAAGGTGCTTGGCTTTCGATTAGCAGGTGTCTTGGGGGCCAGCGGGGCCTCTCAGGAAGCCCCCGCAACCATCCATCCCAGACGCATTGGGCGGTGAGTGGAGTGGGGGACACTGTTCTTGGTGGTCTTGCTTTGGTCACGTCACAAGTGCTGCGCTCTTTGGTGGCAGCCATCCTTACCCTGCAGTGCGGCGCCTTCTCCCTACGCGGCCTCCAGAGCACGCCTGCGCGCCAACCCCCTCCCCGCGGGCCCCGCCCACTGAGGCCCCGCCCACGCCCACCGACCCCGCCCTCCCCATGTCCCCCAGGGCGAACCCAACTGGAAGAGCCTCCCCAGGAGCGGGCAGGGCTGGGGACCGGGAGGCCAATTGCGCCCTGGGGTGACTCAGCCAGTTGGGTGTTTTCTGGGCAGCTCAGCCTGGGGGGCGGGGAGCTGGTGACTCAGCTACAGGCCCCGCGCGCTGCACCTGTTTCCTGGCCCTGACTCAGGCCCATCAGCCGCCCCCAGGGCCATGTGGAGCCGCCGGTCTGGCTAGCGGGACGCGGGTGCCAGGGCGGGGGCGGCGGCTGGAAGGCCAGAGCGGGGCAGTGTGGGAAGTGAGGATGGCATTTCCACCTGGGCCCAGGCTGTGCGGGAAAGTGGCCCGCACTCGCCCTCCTACCTGCCCCTCGGAACGCGAAATACTTTAAGGAACTTCAAAAACTATGAGCACGTTTAAAAAACTCCTGTTGAAGTGTAATCCACATACAGAAAGGGGCACACGAGTGGAGGGCCGGCTGTGCGTTCACAACACACCTGTCACCAGCCGCCGCTGCGCCACCCCTCTGCCACTGCCCGCCACTCACCTCCCAGGCGCCCACCACCCGCTTCCAGCAGTGACCCATCTCTCCACTTGTAAACCGGACAGATGGCTCACGCTGTTTCCGGTCCGCGTCTGCCCTCCGCTCCCCATTCTGACCGGAGCCCCCTCTGTGTCGCCTCGTGTCATGGTATGGCCTGAACCAGGCACGTCTGAGTCAGCCGCCATCCTGAGCTTCCGCGTCCCACCTGTCAGAGGGTGACAGCATACTCACCACCAGCTTGTCCCCAGCTGAGGTGGACAGGAGTTGACCCACATCAATTAAGAGGTGCCGGGCATCACTGTGGGTCTGTCACTGGGAGACAGGCGGTTCTGGGAAAAGCTAACCCGTCACCAGACTAGCCCACTTGCCACCATGGCTTTGGTGGTGGCCCCTCGAAGGGCAGGCCTGGCTAGGGACAGTCAGCTGGCCACCCTGCCTGGACCTCAGGGTGGCGGCGGTTTGGGTGTGAGTTGATAATCCAGTGGAGTCAGGGCTGGGACATGACCACCAGCCTCTGCCCCACCCCGGGAGCCCACCAAGGAAACCAACACAGAGGCTGGGAAATGCATGGGTTCCAATCCCACCTCAGTGTTCACAGCTGCTTGGCCTTGAACCTGCAGGCAGCCTCCACTTCCTCACCTGTCAACCCCCTACTTCACTGGGTCTCTAGAAATTAGATGAGGCGGGGGTGGTGACAAAGGACTTCCAAGGTACTGACCGGAGTTATCTGGACTTTGGGCGGGCAATTCTGCAGGCGTGCTGGGAAGGAAGAGGCCTTGTGGGACCCACCTCTCGACCAAGCAACTGTGCCTTCAATTGCAGCATCGTCACCTCGGTATCGACTTAGTTTACTTTAAATGCTTGTTGTTAAAGATCTTATTATTTGCAGAAGACAAGAAAGATGTAAACAGAGTAAAAACCATCCGTAATCGTATGACTTTCTTTAAAGTTTTTCTTTTTAAAATCTCAGTAGATTAGGGGTACAGTAGATTAGGGTTTGGTCACATGGCTGAATTGTATCGTGGTGATGTCTGGGTTTTTAGTGGACTTAGCTTTTCTTCCCTCCTCCTCCTCCCATCCTCCCGCTTTGGAGACTCCAGTTGTACCACTGTGCGCCCTGCCCGCCCGCGCTCCGGTAGGGAAAACACACGGCATTTGGTTTTCCGTTCTTGCACTAGCTTCGCTTAGGATTATGGCCTCCTGTTCCATCCACGTTGCTGCAAAAGACACAATTTCATTCTTTTTGTGGCTGAATAGTACTCCGTCGTGTATGTTAATATATACCACATTTTCTTCACCCATCCTCAGTTGATGGGCACTTAGGTTGATTCCATATCCTTGCTATTCTGAATTGTGCTGTGACGACCATCCAAGTGCAGGCGTCTTTTTGATATAATGACTTGCTTTCCTTTGGGCAGGCACCCAGTAGTGGGATTGCTGGATGGAATGGTAGATCTACTTTTAGCTCTTTGGTTCATCTCTATACGGCTTTCCACAGGGGCTGTGCGAGTTGCATCCCACCAACAGTGTGTACGTGCGCCCTTTTCACTGCCTCTGCGCCGGCATCTGCTGTTTTTTGACTTTCTATTAATGGCCTTTCTGATTGGGTTAAGGTGGTATCTCATCATGGTTTTAATCTGCATTTCCGTGATAATTAGTGATACTAAGCATTTTTTTTTCATGTTGGTTGGCCATTTTTATCTCTTCTTTTGAATAAGGTCTGTTCATGTCTTTTGCCTGCTTCTTAATGGGGTTTTTATTTTTCTTGCTGATTTGCTTCAGTTCCTTATCAATGGTGGATATCAGTCCTTTGCCAGATGTACAGTTTGCAAATGTTTTTTTCTCATTCTGTAGGCTGTCTATGAATTCTATTGCTTGTTTCTTTTGCTGTGCAGAAGCTTTTTAGTTTAATTAAATCCTGTTTGTTTATTATTGTTTTTGTTGCATTTGGTTTGGGGGTCTTAGTCATGAATTCTTTGCCTAGGCCAATGTCCAGAAGAATTTTTCCTAGGTTTTCCTCTATAATTTTTCTGGTTTCAGGTCTTACCTTTAAGCCTTCAATCCATCCCGAGTGAATTTTTGTGCACGGTAAGAGATGGAGACCCAGTTCTGTTCTTCCGCACCTGGCTCTCCAGGTCTCCCAGCACATTTATTGACCAGGGAGGGCGTCCTTCCCATAGTGCATGTTTTTGTCTGCTTTGTTGAAGAACAGTTGGTTGTAGGTCTCTGGCTTTATTTCTGGGTTCTCTATTCATTTCCGTTGATTCATGTGTCTACTTTTACCACAGTACCATGCTGTTTTGGTTACTGTCACCTTGTAGTATAATTTGAAGTTGGGAAATGTGACGCTTCCAGATTTGTTCTTTTTGCTTAGGATTGCTTTGGCTATTCAGGCTCTTTTTTGGTTCCATACAATTAAAAAGTTTTAAAAGTACAATATGCAAGATCTGCCATTCATGTTTCTAGCAGAACTTCTACAAAAAAAGTGTGTATTCTTCCAGGTGTTTCTGAGTTTTCCCGATATATGCAATTAAAAGAAAAAGGCAAAGTGGAATTTGGCTGTGCTTGTTTTTCTGCAACTTGCCCCTTTCATTTTGGCATCTCAGGTGTCTTTCCAGTGGAAGATTGCAGTTTTCCTTCCGGGAGCTGGCACCACTCTGTGGTGTGGATGATGTACCCCAGCTGGCCTTCCCTGGGCTATGGACATCTGCATGGTTCTCGGTGTCTGGGATGTGACAAACATCCTCTTGCAGAAGCCTCCCAGAGCCAGGTGATGGCGTCTGAGCCTGGGGCCAGGGGCACAAGGTGTGCACATTTCCACCTTTGTTAGAAACTACCGGGTTTCTAACCCGGTAGTCTTTCCTCTGGGAAAGACTGTGCCGGTCCCCAGCCCTCTTGGACAGTCTGAGTGCCCTCGGCCCCAGAGCCCGGCTGGGTGCTGGCAAGCTTTTGACACTGTCGCTAGTTTTAGTAACTAGGGCCGCCATAACAAGGTCCAACAACAGACACATGAAATGTATTGTCATAGCTCTGGGGGCTGATGTCCCTGATCAAGGTGTCAGCAGGGCTGGCTCCTCCTAAGAGCTGTGCGGGAGACTGCCGTGTGCGCCACTCTGGGTATTTCAGATAAATGAAATTGTGCTCTGCGTGGCCTTTGTGACTGGCCGCTTTCTCTTAGCGTGTTTTGCGGTTCATGTAGAATATACCAGCGCTTCATTCCTATATGGAGAAGCCACATTTTTATCCGTTTGCTGGTTGACAGACTCTAGAGTTGTTTCCCCCTTTGGCAATTACGGGTAGCGCTGCTGTGAGCATCCGTGTGCGGGGTTTTCTTCGAGAGCCTGTTTTCAGTTCTTCTGGGTGTATACCCAGGAGTCGGGTTGCTGGGTGATAGAGTGATTCTATGCTTAACTTTCTGAGGAACTTTGAATTTTTGACATTTTGTTCATTGTCAATATTTATATTAATTTGACTTATAAATATTGCATTGAAAGATTATTTACCTTGATCACTGAGTTTTGGGCACCCTCACGTGTTGCACCCACGGCGATTGCCTCGCCCACCTTACGCTGGCCCTGGCCCTGCAGGGCAGGAGGGGATGGATTCGAGCCGTTTCCGGGAGGCAAACCCGCCTCGGTGATCTCGCACTTGTTAGTTCCTCTATCTAGAGCTCCCTTCCCTCTGAGGGTGACCAACCATCCCCACCCATTTCCTGGGACTGAGGGGTTTCTAGTGTGAAATTGGAGCAGCTGGTCACCCGGTTCCCGCCACCTTTGCTGGCCGCTCCCCTCCCTCCCTGAGTACCTGGCTCGGCTGGCCCAGGCTCTGCTCCCTGAGCTTCTGCCACAACCCCTGGGCCCTTCCTGCCCCCACCAACCCAACTTTCCCTGAGTCCTTCCTGCTTTTGTCGTAGCTCCATTTGGCCCGAACGGCCCCCTACGTGACTCAGGAGTAGTTGGGCAAATCAAAATACAGAGCGCACAGTTACATGTGAATTTCAGATAAACATCAAGTAATTTTTTAGTGTAATTACGCCTCACGCAATGTTTGGACATATTATACTACAGAGTTCTTCATCATTTATCTGAAATTCAGACTGAGCCGGGTGCCGTGTGTTGCTGTGCAACCCCAGGCGCGGGGTGAGGTAGAAGGTGGGGAGCCCCCGTGCCCCGGAACTGGGAGCCCGGTTAGCAAGCTGAGCAGTTCAAGAGTGACGGGGAAGCCTCCCTGCCTCCACAGAGAAGCGCCTGGGATCCGGCTCTGCTCCGAGAGGAAAGTCCTGTTGTGCTCCATATTTCTGTAAGAGAAGACATAGATCTGGTGGAAAAATGGACATAAACACTGATTAAGAGCAAATCAGGTTGACAGGTCCTTGGTGGTAAGAGCTTTCTTCCCCTGGGATGCATCAACAGCAGAATAAATCATGACCCTTGGTGGGGGAATTAAATTCTCAAACCCTGTTATTGTGTTTGAGGAGTCAGGCTGACTTCCCAAAGGAAGGACATGGCCAATTACTATGGCCAGGGCCAGCCTTTTCCGGGAGCACAGCTGTCCTGCCGGCTGCCCAGATGGCAGCCCAAGCCTGGCGGCATCGCCAGGGAAACCGCCCACTGTTTGCCGTGGGGCAGGGGTCGGCAGGGGCTGCTGTGGGTTCAGCGGGAGACGGCAGTGGGAACAGCGTCAGACCCAGCAGGCTTCCCCCTGCCGCGGCTCAGGCCCCGGCTCAGGCCCCATTGCGGCTCCATCCGCAGAGCCCGGCCAAGTTCTCTCCTCCAGCTGCTGCCCACGACCAGTGTTTCCAGTATTTATTGCCACATTACAAATTGTCCCAACCATGAGTGGCTTAAAGCGTTTATTTGCTCACGACTTTGCAGTGAGGGCAGGGATAGCTCACTTCTGCCCCGCGAGGTGTCACTGGGGCGGGCGCAGCCACTCCCGGGGAAGCTGCCTGGCTGCCTGGGCACAGGGGAGACGGCGGCGGGGCCCTTCGTCCTCCTCCACGAGGCCACGTGGGCTTCCTCACACGGTGGCGGCTGAGTTCCACGCTGCAGGAAGTGAAAGGTGGCCTCTTGACGGCGGGGCCTGGAACTGGCTCCTCACTTCTGCCCAGTTCGGGTGAAGAAATAGACCCCACCTCTCAGAGGCGCCATCTCAGAGGATGTCAGCTGTGTTTAGCGCACCGCATCCAGGGCTGTCTGCGCTTCCTCGTCCCACTCTGTGGCCGCAGTCTTGAGCTGTGCAAAACACGGATCCGACCAGAACTCTCTCCTGCTAGGAAACCTCTGTTACTCTCTAAGGACCAAGGCCACGTGTTTTGTGTCGGCATTCAAGGCTCTCCTCACCCATCTTCGCATCCCTCCAGCTGCCCCTGCCCTCTCCCTCCCCAAATACTCGGGCCACACAACTGAGCCGAACTCTTCGCAGGGACGCATGTTCTCTTGTTCTGGAAACACAGTATTTTAAACACACGCACACACAGTGCACTTTCTTGCTGGGCTTAGCTCCTCCAGCAGCAGTGTTGGGTCATAAGAACTAACAATTTTTTTCAGGTCAGTTCAAAATACACCTCCTGCCCCCAGCCACATTTTATTATTCTGTGTGCATTTAGAAAACAAAATTATATTTTGATGTTTGAAGTGGGTTTTTTCCCCTCTAGTATTTTTTTCTTCCTCAGTAATGAAAACAGAAACAGAATAGGACATTTTCAGGCATAAATGGGTCAAATCTCTCTCTCTATTAAATTAAAAAACCCGACTTTGTGGATAGATAATATATTCAAAAATCAAAAGTGACATAAAAGTTACTCAGTGAGAAGCCTCCCTCTCATCCCCACCCATCAACCCTGTTTCTGCCCTTACCACATGGGCACAACTTATTAGGAACTCACGTTTGCTTCCAGGGTTTTTTGTTGCATATATAAGCAAAGAGAAATATGTTTTTGTCTCTCCTTGTTCTTAAACAGAAGGCGCATACTAGCTGCTTGCTCTGTACTTGGCTCTTACTCAACCCAGAGACCTGGAGAAGGTCCTGTGTCAGTGCGTCCGGAGCCACGCAGTTGCCCTGCGGCTGTGAAGTCCTTCATTCTGTGCGCGCACTGTGTTTAGTTTGGCCTGTCCCCTGCTGATGGCATCTATCCTGTTTACACTCTTATCCTATGAAAAACAACGTCGACTGCACACCCTGGTGCACACATGACTGGAAGTCCGGGGATAGTGGAGTTCAGGTTGGGCTTAATCCAGGGGCTTAGGCAATGGCGTCGGAACTCAGACTCCCTCTGTCCCTCCCTGCCCCTGCTTGTTCCCGTGGGGATGTTGCTAGCAGGTAGACGCCCCCGTGGAAGCAGCAGGTTGTCCTGGGCTCCAGGCTCAGCAAGTCTGGCCCACACAGACCCAGCCTGAGAACTGATGTCACGTGATGACCTGAGTCACACGCCCCTCTCTAAACCCATCACCGTGGGCCGAGGGAATGGAAGGTGCTGGTTGGCCAGGCCCAGGTCAGGTGCCCATACCTGGATCTGAGGGGCAGTAGTGGGGTCAACCCTAACCAGACTGCATGAGGATGCTGTTTCTAGAAGAAGGTACAGGAATGTCAGATGTCCACTTGGAGGGGTTCCAGGTGGCCATGCAGCCTCTCACTGTGCTCTGTGAGAGGAGGTGGGCCTGGGCAGAGAGATCCGCCGGGGGGACCACGGAGCTCCGGCCCTGCGGCTCTGGGAGGTGCCTGCCCTCCCTTCATCCCTAAGTCCACAGGAGCAGCGCGGGGCCTTGCGAAGGCTCAGAAAGGGTCCCTGGGGGCTGGGTCCCCTGGAGGCCCTCGAGAGGGGTTGACTATTGCCTCAAGGGCCAAAACACAGCCACCTGCAGTGGCACCTGCAGCTGCCTGATGCCCTGCCCGGCTTAGAGGACTGGGGCTCAAAGGCAGATCCTCCTGGGCCACCCAGCGCGAGGCAGGGAGTGATTCAGCACCACTCCGAGCCCCTAATAGCTGACTGTGCCAAGATGGAAGAGAACTGGGGCCAGCCCCGCCCTCGGCAGACTCAGAGGGGGGCAGCTGCGGGTCTGCGTAAAGTGCCCACGCCTCCCCGGAGAAGGTGTCAAGCCAGCCACCTCCTCTCTACCTGGGGGAGTGAGCGTCGTGATGGGACATCGTGGAGAGTCTGCACTGACCTCCGCCCACTGTCAGGGGAGGGTCTGGCTGTGCTGTCCCTTGTGCCGTTGTTCCCTCCAGAACCGCCTTCCCAGGAGGGGCTCAGGAGCTTCCCACTCTCTCGCATGCCCTTTCACATGGTCCCCCAACCGTGCTCCCTGTGTCCAAGACCCCTCCAGGAGGGCGCCTGCCCTCAGCACGCGCAGAGCCTCAGGGCAGGCAGGCCACCCTGCAGGCCTGGGCACCCCTCTGCTCCCACCTGCAGGAAGGGACACACCACGCAGTCACCCAGTCTCGGGCTTCCTGAGGACACAGGCTGGGTGGGGCCAGGGCATGGCCCTGTTGGGCACAGGGTCAGACTGGGATCCGCAGGGCGGGAAGGTATCCAGCATTGGGAGAGGAGGCGGGGGTGGGCTGAGGACCCCAGCCCAGTGGCCTCTGCTGCCGACCAAAGGCAGGTCGGAGGCAATGTCACTCCCAAGGGCAGGGTAAGAGTCAGGGGCTCCCAGGCCAGGGGAGGACATCTGGGCCAGCAGAACCCAGCTCGGAGGGAGCGCCCGGCTGCAGGCAGTGGGGGCGCTTCTGGGACGGCGTCCCAAAGGCAAAGCTCCCCAAGGTCACCCGCTGCCCTGGATGTGAGAGCGCACTGGGGTCTGAGTCCCCGATGCAAACGGAAACGGACACCATCCCCAAGGGAGTCGTTCCCCTGTCTGCCTCCGAAGCGTTTATCTGACGCCACGCCAGCCCGGGGAGAGGGTCCAGCAGCAGCTGGAACTGGGAGGGTGCACGGCCGCCCGGCTCCAGGTCCGCTTTCTCGCCCCCCACACGGCGGCAGTAAGAAAGGCCTCTTGCGTCTCTGGGCTCATTATCGTCCAAACGGGGGAGATTAATGTAATCTGGGATATTTATGCTCATTTTGCTATTTCAGTTTTGACAAATGAAAGGACATCATCTCATAAGAAGGGTGATTAATTTTCATAAGGAGGTGACCTCCAGATAATTTAGTCTCACTTAAAATCCCATAACTGTGACAAGGCAGAAAGGAATAATACGGCATTTATTTTCTCCTCTGAAAATAGTTCAGCTGTGAAAATGACTGTTTGCCTTATAGCCTGATAACCGAGAAGAGATTTCAAAATTATCTTAAAATGTTCCCTTTCCCAAGAAGCAGTATATAGTAATGAAGACATATTTTCACCAAGAATAACATGTCCAGAAAGAAAAGTTCTTAAAGACGGAATGAATGACCATGGGCGCACCGTGAGACTTGGTCCCCCTCAGGAGGCTGGGGGGTGGCGGGGGCCGTTGGGAGCCGGGGCCCCAGTGTTGCCCCCGCCCGCGTCCAAGACGCAGCCGCTGGGCCCAGGCAGATGAAAGCCCTCCGTCGTCAGAAGGCCGGTGTGCTGACCCACTTTGCCGGTCTGCGTGCGGTTTGCTGGCGGCCCATTAAGGCTGACTTCTTTGCAATGTGTCTGAAATACGGTAATTTGGCTCCTTTAGTTACTTTTTGGTTTGATTTTCCTTTTTTCACCTCTCCGTGGAGCGTGGCGGGTCCATTACCAGGACTTTCATCTGTCCTTCCTTTCTGAATCCAAGGCCCGGCCCCAATGGCCTTGGAGCCAGGGTGGACCCTGGGGGCAGGGGGCAGGGAGGAGGTGGGAGCACTGGGTTCCACGTGGGGTTCAGCCTGGAGGCCACGGTGTGGGGGACTTTCATGGTGTGGTAGTTTGCCCAGTCTCAGAGGAAGTATGTGCGCATGTTGATTCAGACTTCAAATGTGGGAAATAAATGTTTTGTCCCGTTGCAAAAACATGTTGCCAATGTGGAGGGGGTTTTTTGGGTTTTTTTTTTTTTGAGACAGAGTCTCACTCTGTTCCCCAGGCTAGAGTGCTGTGGTGTCAGCCTAGCTCACAGCAACCTCAAACTCCTGGGCTCAGGTGATCCTCCTGGCTCGGCCTCCCAAGTAGCTGGGACTACAGGCATGCGCCACCATGCCGGCTAATTTTTTATATATATTTTTAGTTGTCCAGCTAATTTCTTTCTATTTTTTAGTAGAGATGGGGGTCTCACTCTTGCTCAGCCTGGTCTCAAACTCCTGACCTCGAGCAATCCTCTCACCTTGGCCTACCAAAGTGCTAGGATTATAGGCGTGAGCCACTGCTACCAGCCAACGTGGAGTTTTTTTTGGCGAAACTTTTCAGTTGACAAAGTGGGGAGGGCAGGGGACAAGGGTGACCCTCAGGGTGGGGGTGGGGAGCTGGGCCCAGGACAGCTCTGGGCTTGGGGCAGTGGGGCGCTGGAGGGAGCAGTGTCTGGGGGGGTTCCTGGACTCGCCTTGCAGAGGCTGGGCTGCACCCTGCCGCGGTGGACCCCCTGGGACAGGGGAGACGGAGGAGCACACACAGGACGAGCTCCGCTCAGCTCAGCTTCCGGGGGCTCCCCGTCCCCTCTGTCCCCATGCAGATGGTTCCCTCCTCAAGAGGGGTCGCTTTTAGCTAGTGCCTTCCTCTTGGGCAGCTGATGGAGGCGAACTCACTGCGTCTGTTCTAACCAGAGCAGAGTGTGATCACAGAGACAGCGGGCGGCAAGGTGGACTCACCCCAACTTGGCCGTGCAGAGCAAGTGTTTTTCCTTTGTCTTACCTATGAATGTTCCCGGCATCACCCGCACTTGGGGTAAACGCCTGAGCTGCACCTCTGGGTGTGTCTCTGATTCGCTCTGTATAAATTCCTCACCGTGGAATCATTGATCAAAGGGGACGAACACTTCGGAGATTCTCGAAAGACGCGGCTAAATTCCCAAATCCGTCCAGTTCTCCTTGACAAAGCTGCCTCCTCCGGGTGGCTGAGCCTCGGCCCCCTGTGAAATGAAGCCCTTGCAGGGCGGCGGGCGGGGGACCCTGACTTCTAGTTCCAGCGCTTGCGTTGCCGGCGCCGACGGGGGGTGCACCCCGTGTTCGTCGCAGCGTTCTTGGCACCCCAACACTGGAAACGGCCCAGCTGTCCAGAAGGAAAGTACTCGCTGTAAGCACACGGGGGCAGGGGCAGGCAGCAGCGGGTTTCCCAGCCTTAGAAAGAAAGGAGATGCTGACATGCGCTACAGCATGAAGGAACCCCAAGACGGTGTGCTCAGTGGATAAGCCGGTCCCGACAGGACGGAGCTTGGAGGGTGCCACTTATGTGAGGCATCTAGAGCAGGCAAACCGTGGAGACAGAAAGTACAGTGGGTGTCGCCAGGGTGGGGGGAGAGGGATGGGGAGTCGGGGTTTAATGGGGACAGAGTTTCTGTTTGGGATGATGAAAAAGTTCTGCAAACAGGTAGTGGTGATGGTTGTGCAATGTTGTGAATGTATTTAATACCAGTGAATTGTGCTCTTAAAAATGCATAAAACAGGCCAGGCACAGTGGCTCACATCCGTAATCCCAGCACTCTGGGAGGCCAAGGCAGGAGGATCGCTTGAGGTCAGGAGTTCGAGACCAGCCTGAGCAATGAGACCCCGTCTCTACGAAAATGGAAAAATTAGCCGGCGTGGTGGCACATGCCTGTAGTCCCAGCCACTCTAGAGGCTGAGCGGGGGTCGGGGGGTCCCGTGAGCCCAGGAGGAGTCTGAGGTTGCTGTGAGCTAGGCTGACGCCACTGCACTCAGGCCTGGGCAACAAAAAAAGTATTGAACAGTAACTTTTATGTCATGTATGTTTTACCACTATTTTTAAAAAGTGGGGAAAAAAACGACTGAAGGGAAGGATTCTCTACAAATTCCCCCCAAAAAAGTAATTTGGAAAAGTGTTTTTGCAAATGCTGTGTTCCCAGTGGAACCGGAGCGGCTGATGAGACGCCGCGGGCGGGCGCAAGCCGGCATGAGCAATGCTTCCGTCATCCCGGTGGCCTCGGCGGGCTGCGGGGCTGCTTAATGGGGAAAATGCTTTTTGATTATTATATAAATTCGTGCCTGTCAAGGGAATCATGAGGGCGTCGCGACCCTTTTGATGGCATTATCCCAACTTCCTCAAGTCTGATTTCTGGGTCGCCGTGATGGAAGGGCTCGCAGATGGTGCCGTAGTCCAGGTCTGCACGTCCCGGCCACAGATCTGAACGTGGAGTTGTCCTGGGTGCAGACAAATCCGCGGCATGGGGTCTTTGTTTCCTTGGGGTGGTTTGTCACAGGGCTGGTCAGGTGCCGTGTTCCCAAGAGTCCCTCTCCCAAAGGACTTGGGGGGCACAGGCAGATGTCAACATGGGAGGGGTGCTCCCCAGACCCCCTCAAAGCTCCTCATCCCTTTTCCCTCGTCTCCTCCCGCTTTCCAGTTGGGGACTGATCTATTCGAGTCGCCCAGCCTGGGCCCCGACCAGCGCCTGGCACTTGTCTACGCCCGTCAGCGGGTGCTGCCCGGGTCAGGGAGCAAAGGGATCGTAGCAGGTGTCAGTGCACCTTGCCTGGCCTCCTGCGGGTCTGTGCACCCAATCCGCAGCTGTGCCTGGTGCTCACGGCCCCTGCTCACCCTCCTGCAGAAGTGCCCTCGGCCAACGGGAGCTGCCATGCCCCAGGGTGCCAGGGACGGCTCAACTGCTCCCTGAAGCTGGGACAGTCCTGTGACATGCCAGAGGTCACCGGGGGGCCAGGCTGAGGCTCGTCTCATTTCTCCTGCCAGCTTCCCTCACTTCCTTGAAGGATTCTCCCCAGGACACACCCTCAATAATCCATGGATACACAAACCCCTGTCTCAGGCTCTGCTGGAGGGAACCCAACCCATGGCAGGAGTTAAAAGCTAAAGGTTCAGAGTTATTCAGACCTGGGCTAGAGTCCTGACTTGTACAGCTGTGTGAACCATCCACCAGCTCACAGTGACTCCCGGAACCACCTCTCCTCATCTGCACAGGCCAGTGCCTGCCAGCACCATGAGGTACCCTGAGGTCCCTCATTCCCAACCGCACCCCACCATCATAGGAGTAACTGGATTAGGCTGGGCACCTGACCCCGATGGGTTGGTCACATACCCCCCTCAGAATTTGGGATTGGGTCTAAGAAAGAGTCCCTTGGAATGAAAGCCTACTGCCAGGATGTCACCTCTGGCCCTCTAGGCTGCTAGGAGGAGAGAGGGGAAATGGAGCCATGGGGTAGAAAGTAAGAGACCAGGGACAGAGAAAGTACAGGTGGCTCTTCTGTCCTCCAGGAGCTACCTGAGGCCTGGCCACCTTCCTGTCCTCAAGGTCCCAGAAATACACCTTGAATAAATTCTCCTTTTTCACATGTTACCGCAGATCAATTTCTGTTACATCACTCAAAAATCCCAAAGTAACTCAGAGATGAAATCACTATCCTCCTTTAATAATGAGGAAACAGGGCTGGGTACTGTGTCTCACATCTATAATCCTAACACTTTGGGAGGCTGAGGCAGGAGGATCACTTGCACCCAGGAGTTTGAGACCAGCCTGGGCAACATGGTGAGACCCCATCTCTACAAAAAATAGTTAAAAAAAAATTAGCCTGGTGTGGTGGCGTGTGCCTGTAGTCTCAGCTACTTGGGAGGCTGAGGCAGGAGGATCACTTGGGCCCCAGAGTTTGAGGCTGCAGTGAGCTGTGATCAGGCCACTGCACTCCAGCCTGGGCAACAGAGTGAGATCCTGTCTCTTAAAAAATAATAATAACATTATTAAAAAATAAGGAGAAAACAGAAGCTCAGAGAAATAACTTGCTCAGAATAACCCAGCCAGGAGGGGCAGAAGCAGGATTTGGACCCTGGTCGCTGGGGCTCTGAGACACGCCCTTGAGCAGGGGTAGCCCTGGGCTGCGGTGGACACACCCAAGGTACCCCCACTCCGGGGGTGGGGGATGAACACGCCTGGGGCCATCCCCCTCCTCCTCCCCACCTCCCTTCGCACTTCCTTGGCCCTCAGGGTCTGTCCCCGACAGCCTGAGCTCCTGCAAGCCTTGGCACCCGCTCTGCTCCCGGCGGACCCAGCCCTTCACCCAACTGCCCGAGTCATCACGTCCACCCAGGCAGCCTGGCTGCCACGCGCCTGGCGGGGAACGCAGAGTCTCTGGGGACCTTGGCTACATCTGGGAACAGTGCTGGTCACTGGGAGGTGACGTTGCCGGAACCCACGGCACACGTTTCACAGCGGTGGCCGCAGGGTGGAGTCATACCCTCTCCAGCTCACAAACCCGCCAGGTTGAAGGGCCCACAGGAGGCAGCTTGTATAATTCATTACGGGTGGGGAAACTGAGGCCTGGGACACAGAGCTCACATCAGGCCCTGGACATGGCCCAGCTCTTTCCCTCCCACACAATTCCCGACCTCCTCAGCAGGGGCCCAGGGTCCTCCGCAGCCAGACATGGGAATGGACTTGTGGCGTCTGAAACGCCAGCAGCACCGCCATGCAGCCGAGCCCAAGACAGGGCCAGCCTGGATGACTTGCTCAGTTCACAGGTCATCTGGGACTGGGCAGGCGCTGTAAGCCCGGGGGAAGGAGCCCCGGCCAGGAATGACCCCAGCCTCCCCCAGGAATGTGTCCCAGCCACAACTGCTGGCTTCCCTAGTTTTTATGCCTTTTTCCACCAGAGAAAACCACCTGTACTCCGCTCCCCAGTCTCTGTGATGCTGCTCCCCGTGGCCCCGGCTCCCCTGGGACACCCTGGCCTCCGTCTCCGCACCGAGTCTCCTCCTGCCCAAGATGAGCTCTGAACACTCAGCCGGGGCTGCTCCCTGCTGGGGCCTTGCCGCGTTTGCACACGGCGTTCCAGGACTGGGTAAGGGCCGTGTGAGCTAAGCTGGGGCGAGCAGGAGGGCGCGGGCAGGGCGTGGCAGGCCGAGAGGCAGCGTGTTCGTGCACACGAGTGCCGGGCGTCCGGGTTGGCGGCGTACAGTGTGCACAGACGATACACATGGTGTGAGCGCGTGTGCGTGTGTGTCGGAGCCGTGTTGTCACGGTGTGCACAGGCTTGTGCGCTGCAGTGCTGGTGCAGTGTGTGTGCGTGTACACACCTGCCTGGCTGGCTCGGGGGTGACCTGGCCCTCGGGTCACGTGCCTCAGCCTGTCTGAATGCCCTCTGCTTCTGGCCGATGTGACTGACCTTCCTACCCTCAGGCCCTGTGGCCTCTGCCAAGGAAGTTGGGGCTCGGCCCTGAGGAAGGAGGTGACTCTGGGGCCGGAGGTCAGGGGCTGATCTGTGCGGGGACAGGGGTCCAAGCGGCTCCTCTTTGCTCCCCAAGTCCTTGCACCACCGGGCTCTGGGGGCACCTGCACCCCCAGCGTCCGGCTGCCCCGTGCCCACCCGACCCCCCGGGTCTGGTCACGACTCAGGGGTCCCTCCCAGTCTCCCTGATGTCAGCCGTATGGGCAGCTCAGTCCCTCTGGAAAACGTACAGACTCCAGCTCGCCAAATCGAATTTGACTTATTAGGTCATTTCTGCCCTTTTGAAAAAGCACCACGATGCCTGGTTTCCTAATTGAATAATATATCACAAATGAACTTTTCATAAAACAAAACAGAACAAAAAAATATCAATCCCCTGAAAACATGATGAAGTGGGAGCGGCTTCTGCTGCCCGGTGTCCCCGGCTGGCAATTCCCCGCCGGGCGGGGAAATCTGCCTCCCACCCACGGAGAGTAAAGTCGGGGGGCGTGGGGGCCACGTCCCTCGTCACAGCGGCGGGTTAGAGCAGGAATCAGCTCACGACTGGTGTGCTGGGGGTGCTGAGGCTTCCTGGCAGGAACGGCCCCCACTGGACTCCGGGGCAGTTCCCGCTCCCAGCTCAAGGCCCCCCCTGGGGGGCTGGGCCACCGGTTGCTGAGGGTCACCCAGCCAGCGAGGGGACTGCTGCTGAGAACCTCCGCCTGCCCGGACTCCCACTGAGGGCACAGGGGTGCTGCTGACCCCGGGGCGGGCTGGGGTGCCAATCAGAGCAGGAATCGCTAGGCAGCCTCATCTGGGCGCCGTCCCCAGGGCCCATGATGGTCTCCGGGCTGCGACTGGCGTATAGTGGGTAGAGACGGGGCGGGGGGCTGCTGACCGTCCTGACAGTGCCCAGGCAGCTCCCCCAGCAAGACATTGCCCCAAGTGCCAGTGTGCGGAGTTGAGGCACCTGCCCCAGGGGCTGTGGGGTCCTAGGATGCAGGCCTGACCCTGACTCTGCGGATGAGAGAACAGTGCTCTGGAGCGGCAGGTGACAAGAGCAAATCCCGCTTCCTTAGACTCCATCCCTTAAAGCACAGTCTCTGCATTTTTCTTTAAAAAAATGACTTTCCGCGGCTCCCCACTGCCCGCAGAGCCAAGTGAAATCAGAGCCTTTCTCCTGCCCTGGAGGTCTGAGATCCCCTGGTGCTCTTCCTGTGCCTGCCCTGAGCCTTTGCTCATTCTGTTCCCTCTCTGCAGTGCCCTTCCAGCTGCTGGCCTTTGGCCTGGATGACCTCATCTGCCCTAATCACCTCCCAAAGGCCCCACCTCCTGACACCATCACATGGGGATCAGGGCTTCCACAGAGGAGCGTTGAGGACACACTTTCAGTCCATAACACCCTGTGCCTGCACCTCCACCTGCAGAGGCCCCTCCCGGCTGTGTGTTGGTCACCCCCGCCCAGGGAGCCCACAGAGGGCAGTGCCCGGCCATCACGAGTTCCTTGAGTCTTTCAGGGTCAGACTCAGAGCCTCGCTCCTGCTGAGCGATGGTCCCCAAAGTCCTCTGGGAGCCCTCACCCGGCGGGGCCTGCGGAGCGGGAGGAGGGGTACAAGTGTGAGCTCCGGCTCGCAGCCCCTGCCCAGGGTGGCCAGCCCTCCTCTCCCTCCAAAGGACAGGTGAGAGGACATGGGCCGGGACGCCCTCCTCCCTGCCCGTCCCCGTGCCTGGAGAGGACGGTCAGACTCAACGCTTGCTTTTCATCAGCAGGGAAAAGAACCCGGCGGTGAGCTCCTTGGAGCAGCGTGTCTGCGGCAGTTTTGGCGGTGGTGTTGCTTAAAGCCCCTTCCACGGGCCTCTCACGTCCGGACAGGGGAGCGGGGCGGGGGCGCTGGCGCTGGGGCCCACGTGACGCTGAAGCCGCGTCCCTCCGGCCCCTTTGCATGTCTGTTTCTTCACTCGCCTCTCCATTGATAACTTTAATATTTGAAATTGTTGAAGACAAATGGAGATTTATGTTCAAATTTGCTTTCGCGTCACCTAACAAGATTTGAATTTCATTTGAAGCTATTAAAAACACATTTCAAGACTATTTGCCAGAAATAAGAGCTTGAGCTGAGAACATTCTAGAGAATTGACCCTGCTGCGTGAGGGCCAGCTCGCAGCAGAGAGCAGGAGAGCCCTCCTCTGAGCCCAGGGCGTTATCTACACGCAGAAGGGATTTGGGCTGCAGAGGTCTCAAGGCCACCAGGGCCAGCCACGCAGGGCGATGGGCAGCCGCCCCCTCGCCTGGACCTAGCTAGGAACAAAGCCTTCGATTCCCCGATAAGGCCCATGGGGTGGGTGATCTTGGAAGCAGGAACGACCTCCATCTAAATCAAAGGTCAGCGAGGTTTCTATAAAGGGCCACATGTTCCCCATCACTGCCACTCAACTCCTCACTGTAGCGTGGACGCAGCTGTGGGCAGCACATGAATGAACGAGTGTGCCAATAAAACTTTATTTATGACAACAAGCTGTGGGCCAGGTTCAGCCCACAGGCTGTAGTTTGCCAACTGGGCTCTGAATCCCGCTCAGCTGTAGCGGTGAGTGCACCCCTGCCCTCCCCAGCCAGCACCCCTGCCGCCCCTCCTGGCTCCCCTCTGTCTGCATCTTCTCGGGCCTCTTTCAGCCTCTTCTTGTGTCCTGCCTTGGTTTCTCCTCTCCCCACTTCCCCTGCAAGGCCGCTGCTTTCCTTCCCCGGGGCAGCTCCTTCCTCCTGCCCCACTGCTGGCCCGCTCGCCCTGCCCTCCCTGCCCTCCCTGCCGACTCCCTCTCCAGCCTCTTTCTCTCATCATGGACTTGTGGGTACCCGCAGGTGTAAGTAATGCGCCCCTTGCTGTATTTGTAGGATTTTATATGAAAACAACCTGAAGACCATCTTCTTCTTTCCTCCTGGCTTGGCTGGGCCACGTTCCTGGGGGCTCCAGCCGGGCGGAGGTGAAGCCAGACTCGTGGTCGGGATCGGACCAGGAAGAGCTTTACCGGCTGGTCAGCGGGAGCCACCGATTGTCGTGGAGGTGTGGTCAGGCCGGGTTGCCTGAGCCCGTGGGGCGGTGGGGATGCACCTCTGGAACCCACGTCCCACCCTGAGGTAGCTGCCCCCGGCCTTCCCTGGGGTGGGGGCTCATTCCACAGCCACGTTCCCTGCCGCACGCCTAGCAGGGGTGGGGGTCTGGCCTTTTGACGAGCCCCCGTCCCGGGCTCACAGAGGAAGGGAGGGTTTCTGTGCCAGGGGCTGCGGGTATCCCACCGTGGCCACCCCCTGCACCCCAACACAGTAACTCACTGACCCAGCTGCCCCAGCCAGTCCTGGCGTCTGAGTCACTGGGGACCCCAGAGGAAGGCTGGGGGGCCAGGACTATAGCCCCTGGGGAAGGCGGGGGAGCTAAGCTGAGCTCCAAACCCAGCAGTTTACCTCACGCTAAGGGAGCTCAAATTTTAGGGCAGCGTGTCCACAGGGTCATTTAAGGTGTGCCAGGTCAGGTGTTTCCAGCGTAGCTGGTGGGGCCTGCAGGCTGCCCCTGACGTCCCGCCCTTCCCGTGGCGGAGCTGGGGCTGCAGGCATTTTGGGGATCTGGCTAAGGGAAGTGGAGCTGGGGGTCCCTTCAGTCTTAATGGGGTCGGTGTGTGTGATTCCTGTGGATGCGCACAAATGGCCACAACCTGGGCGGCTTAAAACAGCGGCTGTTCGTTTTCCCACAGTCCAGAGGCCAGAAGCTCACGTGGCGGTGTCAGCAGGGCCTCGCTGCCCCAAATGCTCCAGGGGAAAATGCTTCCTGGCCCCTGGTGAGGTGTGACCCGTCCCTTCCACGGCAGGGGGGTGGCCCCATCCCTCCACCCTCTGCCCCTCTGCCTCGGGCCCCTTTCCTCTGTGTGCGTCTGTGTTTTGTGTCCCTGTGAGGGCATCAGTCATCAGATCAGGGCCCCCTAACCCACGCGACCTGACCTTCACAAGATTACCCTGTGCCATACGGGCACTCACAGGTGCTGGGTTAGGGTCCAGCATTCCCCACCATAGGACATTAGGACAAGGCCTGTTTCCTGTCTCACAGTCTTGCAAGGCCCGAGCCGGCAGGGGCTCAGCTGTTCCTAGCGAGCCCCCCGGAGTGGGCACCAGTTGGGTGGGGGCTGCGTCCCTTTCTGCGGACTCAGGTGGTGAATCTGCTTCCGGGTCCATTCAGGTCATTGACCAAGTTCAGCTCCGTGGGCTTGAGCACATCTTTTGGGGGACACAGTTGAACCCACTGCAGCGGGGTACATTTACGAAGTTCAAGGTCTCTTCTGGAAACAGGTTGCCACTGGATGTCCCCATGTGGGAATGTCCCTGTCCAGGGACCGTGTGCCGACTGGCAGGCTTGCTGCAGAGAGGCATGGCCTGGTGAGGTGTGACCCTGGAGTGTGGGGGCAGGGACACAGAGCAGGGACAGAGCTGGAAGCTGGTCGGTGGGAACGTCGCTCTGTCCGCAGAGGCCTCTTCTAACCTGCCGAAGCTCTTTCTGCCGGGATGACGCTCACGAACGCGGCAACTACGGCGCAGACCGTTCTTTTCTCTCTCAAAGATTATGGAATAAAACAAAACGTGCCTGGAAGGCCTGCCACAGCTTCTCTGGGGCAAGGGGCTGCCCTGTGCCCTGGAGGATGTCGGCAGCCTCCCCTCCCCCACCGTGTGCCATGACAGCCCCCAGGGCAGGGCCTGGCATCAGACTGTCATAAGCAGTGTCCCCTGACGCAGTCCCCCGGGTCCGGTGTTGCACCAGGCACAGGTGAGCGGGACGTACTTGGCCTCCTCCGTCAGGCCCTCCCGTGCATGGGCACAGCAGGGCTGGGGCACACCTCCCCCACCCTCACAGTGACAGCAAGCCTCAGGCCACCTCTCACCTCCTTCCCTGGGGAGACGAGGGACCATCTCCCTGCAGGGCTCAGTCTCTCTCGCCCCCTGCTTTGGGGGACACACACCTTAGCCAGGTCAGAGGCCTCTCGAGGACCTGCATTCCCGATGGGGTCCTGGGCTGCGCTGCTGAGGAGCCCTGCTGGCAGGGCACTGTCCCTGGAGGTCCTGCTGGTGTGAGGGCCCCCTGGCACAGCCCCCCAGGGCAGCAGAGCGCTGACCTGCAGGAACACTCGACTGTCCCCAGAGATCCCTCCGCACTGTGTGCAGGCTTTGTTTTCCGAACAGACTTCCCCAGGTGTCCCCAGCACGCGAGTGCGGAGGGAACACAGCAAGTTGTTCTGGGACTCTGTGTCCCCGGGCAGGAACAGTGACAGGAGACCACAAAACTCCTGTCTAGCATGTTGACGCTTGATAAAAATAATGTCTGGGCCTTAAAATGTCACCTTGCAGGATAAATGCGAGCAAGGAGAGTCAGTCTGCCCCAAGAATGTGCTCCCGGCAGCCCAGACAGGCGTCTGCCTCCCTCCCTCTGTGGACCCAAGTCAGGCTCTGCTGGGGGCTTTGTGTCCTCAAGGATTCTGGGGCCCAGTGTCAGACCCCAGCTGGGCTGGGACCTGGTCCAGGAGAGGCAGCCCCTCGGCTGGGACCGAGCCAGGGCAGGCAGCCCCTTGAGGAAGCCAGGTCCCTTGTGTATTTCTGCTCTATTCCTGAAAAGCTACTTGGCACTTTTTCCTTCCCCTGGCCCCTCCATGGGCTCTGGAACTGTCGCTGCAGCCCAAACTCCTCCCAGTCTTGTTGGGGGCAGAATTCAGCCCCACCCGGCTCTCCAGGCTGGAGAGACTCTCAGGCCTGGGGTCGGGGTTGGAGCCCTTCAGCGGTGATGTGGCTCCTGCCTCTACTTCCCTCCCTTGTCCAGACCCTGGCAGCCTCCAGCAGCCAGAAGCCACTGCAGCAGGCCACCACCGGGCAGTTTCAGCCACAACCCAGGCAAGGCCTGAGGCCACCATGCCCTGGGAACCACCAAAGCCCCAGGCTGCCCTCTGACCCCGCAGCCAGCCTGGGAGCTGCCTTGGGTGACCCTGGGCCAGGAAGGAGTGAGGGTGGAGTCGGGGTGAGCGGGGGAGTGTGGGGGCACCAGCTGTGACGTGGGAGCCCCGTCAGGGGAATGGTCACATCTGACTGGAGCACCCAGTAGCCACCTAAATATGTCATTTAAATGGAAATTGTTTCTGCAGCTCAGATACCCATCACCGCCAGGATGGATTGCTAAATCATGGAATACCACAGAGCAGTGAGGACAGGGGAACCCCGGCCACCTGCCACCCACGGCGACTCTCACACCCCACAGAGCCCAGGGTGCTGCCACCACTTTGTGGAGCCCAGAAGAGGCCCAGTCTGCAGTGTCCTCGGGTCGGGCTCCGGAGGGATGTGGCTGGGAGAGGAAGGTGCCCACACCAAGAAATTCTGGGAGGGGTTCCCTACAAAACACAGCTTTATTGAATTTAAGTCGTGTTGCAATCTTTTTTTAATTTAATTTTTTTGGTAGAGATGGGGTCTCACTATGTTGCCCAGGCTGGCCTCAAAGGATCCTCCAACTTCAGCCTCTCAAAGTGCTGGAACTACCGGTGTGAGCCACCGCACCTGGCTACAAACTCTTCAGTCTGTGGTTCCGGCAGGTGACACATCACACCCTATCTCAATTCGCCTTTTGTGTGTCCAGTGTCCACCGGCTCCTCTAGGGTGTCAGCCCCATGGAGGCAGGGACCACTATGTCCCTAGAACCACAATGTCCCCAGGGCCCAGCGTGCAGCAGTCACCAACGAACAGAGAATGGACATAAGGTCAAAGGTCACCCGGTCATGGCCACCCCTGTTTATGGGTGAGGGGAAGAGAGGTGCTGGCAGGAAATAGGGACTTTGGATGACGGGAACCTGCCACGGATGGTAGGCATGACACAAGGGCCCTGAGATGGTGCATAGTAGGCTGGACACAGTGGTGTCACCAGACCCTGGGGTGCTCCCCTGCCAGCTCCCCGCAGGGACCCCTGGCTAAGGTGTGGGGGCAGGGAGCTCGGGAGAGGGAATCAGAGCCGCAATGGGGCCCAGGCAGGAAGCAGCCTCCGGGGAAAGGTCCTTGGCTGAGCTGTCCTCTCCCCTCCCGGGGGGGGGGGCGGGCGGGGGGGGGGGGGGGGGGGGGGGGGGGGG